>KN818241.1:239356-252145 GCA_000827485.1 Amanita muscaria Koide BX008 | reverse complement strand
GATTGGCGTTTCTTTTGAGCCCGTTCAGGGTTCTTCACAGTCATCGCAAAACGGTGAACTCACCTGGGGTTCGTAGCCACAGCTCCCCTGCAATGATTAGACGCTCACATGCTCTTACAGGAGGTGTTGATTACACTAAATTTATAGGTTTAATCCATTACGCGTAAGTTTAGTGTCTCCGATAAAATTTGACGGCATGTAATAACAAAGAATGACTTAGGCCCCTCACCTCTACGTCCCCAGCTAGCCGTTACTGGGGCGTTGATCAAACAATCACCTACGGCTCTAGCCCCATCCTCTCCAAAGCTGCAGGCATTGTCGACACAGGTATATTTCAATATTTAATTGCAAATTTTCACTTTACCTACTCTTCTATAGGCACTACTTTGATCCTTATTGCCACCGATGCGTTTAACCTCTATCAAACCGCCACGGGAGGTGTTCTAGACAACAACGTAGGCCTGTTGTCGATTACCCCTTCTCAATACAGTGCTTTGAAGAACTTGGACTTCAACATCAACGGTGTAGGTGCCCTGCTACTTGCTACCCCTCAGACCGCTAACAAAGCTGGTTAAATCTAGAAAACCTACAGCCTTACCCCTAACGGTCAAATCTGGCCCCGTTCTCTGAACAGTGTCATCGGCGGTAGCTCCAGCTCCATCTACCTCATCGTCGCCGATATGGGAACACCTACGATAGGCAAGGGGTTGGATTTCATCAATGGCCAGAAGTTCCTTGAGAGGTTCTATACTGTCTATGACACTACTAACAAGCAGATTGGTTTTGCCATCACTCCATACACCACCGCTACCTCGAACTAAAGTTCGGGAACATTTACGAATTACAAAGCCGGTCACACTGTCCTTTTTAGTACGAACCGACGTTTTCAGGGGCCCGGATTTTTGGTCGACATGGCATCTACACAGGGCGAACAGACATTTAGCTACATATATACCAGTGTTGCACACTTTATATATTATTTACATTCACTTGAAATCACTTTCGTTATTGTCTATTTTGTGTTGAAAGGACATACTGTGAAAGTACACTCGTCTAAACTCTTCATCTGTCATCTGTGCCAGGGGGCAGGACGACCTGCTTGATATCATGCACTGGGATGCACTGCATGTTAAAAAAACGAATATGAATGAATGAAGAAAAATCACATGAGACGGATACCGGGAGCTACTCAGGAACTTAAACCAGCATAAGTACTGCTTATCCAGGCCCGTCTCACGTTTCCTCCGTTCCTGTTCACAGTCGTAGCAGTTGGGCTAGCCAGACTGGACGACTCGGAGATGGATCCCCAAACACCATTGCCCGCTGCAACCCCTTTGGGTTTAGTAAACACACTCGCCTTGTGAAAAACTGTGTGACTCGGGCGAGAGATAAAGCCATATATCACCAAAGCGGCGACCTTGTCTTCAATACCTTGACAAGATATCGAAGACATGGTCGTCGGTGAGTTGATAAATGCATCTGGTCGGGAACCTATCAATGATAAACGATAAACGTTACTTTAAACTGGTTGGAAAAGTCTGAAATTTTTGAAATAAATATGACGGTACCAAGGCAACCCGCCCCCACGGGTACCAGTTCGCCAGGATTATGTAGTCGTCCAGCAGAATCTAGGCCGTAAAATTCTCATAGGAAGGTTTGTCAAGGGAAGGATGAAACTGCGGGTTGAAAGCGCCTCTGAAAAAAAGTCACAAGATCGTGACCCTTCTTACCTGTGCAACGAAATATGATTAAAGAGATAATTGACAAGTTGAGGACGGGTAGTCAGAATGGCGGCAACAGTCGAATTTGGGAGTCGGCTCATGACAACAGCGCACAGCCGCTTCATCCAATGCGTCGACTGAGCACGTTCTCAAGGATCCTTCGTAGTAGCCACATATCCATGCTCTGTCGGCAACACATCTCCAATAACCTAGTTGACAAATTGACAGTCTAGATACAAAGCTGACATGCAATCGTGGTGAAAAATCACTTGCAGTCACGGCAGTCAAACTTATCAGGAGAAAAAGAAGGAAGCCCCCGAGACACTCTTGGGTGCTTCATTCTTTTTCTCGATTTAAGGTTGGCTGCCCATGCTGCTGCGATGCAATGGTGTAGTAGGCAATGGTAGATTTCCCAATGCCAACTGGTCTGGTTAGTACGTACATCCTCAACTCGCCTGGGCCCGTGACCCAGTCTCTGAGAAGTGCCACCACGGCCCGCTCTTCTTCTTGATAATCGGCCCTTTGCACGTAGAGATATGATCGACTGGATCTGGACGTGGAACACTTGATAATTAATGACACCGTTATCGTGAGGGAGTACCCACCAAGACATAAATTATCGTTGATGTCTGTGCGCTATAAAATCACAGAGCTACAAATATCGGGTTAGCCTTTGGGTGTTTGTATAGAACCAACGAGCATCTGTAAATTGACCATCTATGAGCTTGTCGGCGCTCGAGCCTGGTTTTTGCGGTAGACCATGATGGTAAGAGAGAGAGAGAGAGAGAGAGAGAGAGAAAGCAATGTTGTGTACTATTTTTCTGTTTTTCGATTATTACGCAGTTTGATATTTGATAAGCAAGAATTTTCCCAAATCTGGAACATTTGTCCTACATACCCTGGATCAAAATACCTGATGGTTTGCGGTCCAGTTTTCAAGCCTTGTTGTCGGCCAGCGTTCTCATGTCAATGTCACAGTTATGATTTCACACACCGCCGCCTATTGTTTGTACCTCAACGACTTACAGAGGAACCAGGGCGGGCATGCGGCTTTCCCAACTATTTCCCAGTCGCTGTCAGTGAAGCGACGGCATTCACACGAAGAGTACAAGACGTTCGGTGGATCCGGCCAACCCCGAATTTGGAACAAAAAGGATGCGGCGCTTCTTCCAATCAGGACTAGCTTGTTCCTGTCCACTTCCGGAGGTCGTTGTACCATGTAATCTTAATTGGCACCGTCATCTGTCCTGTGCGTTCAACCAACTCTCCCACTTCCTGAAGTGCACACGTCCTACATGCCAACGTGCTGGTCGTCTTTGTTCCTTTTCCAAGTGCTTTGATCTGGCATTCCAGGCAAAAGCAACCGTCCCCCTTAATCTGTCTGCCAGCCTATTTTCATATTTATACTTACGACAGCTTCTCCACCACCCTTTTAACGTCTCTTCAAGAATTCTGACACGCTCATCTAGCAGCTGGACTACGTGGAGCAAATGGTCTGGACAATTGCAATTTTGCGCGTTCTCGTGCCTCTTCTTCTTGCAAGCCTGTCCTTCGCATCCCCTTTATATGGTAAATAGCACAACTTCTCTTCTACCTGCCATCCAAAGCCCACATCGATCTGCTGTGAAATTCCAATGCTAAATGACTATTCTTCTATAGGAACCAACATGGACGCGAATTCTTCGGCCATCACCATTAAAACACCATTAGGTGTCGCCACCGGGTCCATGGGTGCCTCAGGAACGGCCAGGTTTGCTGTACGATATGCTACAGCGAACAGATGGCAAGAATCGACTGTAGCTTCCTCGTGGGATCTTCCGTTAGTGCCTTTCGCGTCGTCAATGGCCTTCAGTCTCATAACCATCATGTACCAGATCAGGAGTCACAAATGCGATGGGATCGCCTCTACCGTGCCCGCAGCCTGGCCTAACCCCTTCGAGCTATTCGGAGGACTGCCTATCCATGATCATATACGTTCCACCGAACATTGGGAACAATGTCAATACCCTAATGTGGTAGGTCATTGTCTCTTCAGAACGGCAAATAGTGACATTGTTTTCTTCTAGGATACACGGCGGTACGTTCATCATTGGATCTGCTGCAGATCCAGCCCTTGATGGATCCAACCTGGCTGCCGCAACGAATTCCATCGTAGCTGTTGTTCAATATCGCCTGGGGACCGTAAGCTCACCCAACCCAATTGTTATGATAGGCCCTCATTTTAGTTCTTGTAGCTCGGCTTCATGCCACCCAATGGCAACACTAACTTGGCTATAAAAGACCTCATAAATGCCATGAAATTCGCCAAACAGGTCGCCTCATCTTTCGGTGGAAGCACCCAAATAACACTCGCAGGGCAAAGTAGCGGTGCGACAATGATAAGGTCACTGCTTGCAGTCCCTTCAGCTAGCTCTCTGTTCAAATCCGCGATCCTTCATTCGGATCCTATGGTATGTCTTCTTTCGATGTTCCCTAGACTCAAAGTGCTAACTTGGTTCGTAGAACTATGGATTCTTGTCTCCCTCCGCACAGACGCTTCTCCAAAGCAACTATAATTCTCTCATTGGCTGCACAGGCTCCAACATCAGCTGCTGGAACTCCCTTAGTCTTGATACCATCCTCACAACTCAAATGTCGCTATACTATAACGCGCCTAATATTGCCCCCTCTGCTGGTCCTGCAGAACCCATCCGCCCAGTCTTGGACGGCTCCCTTCTCACCTCGCCCCTTGACAACACTGCCCCATTTCCCACCGTTAGCAAGCCACTTATGATATCCACGGTAGCCACTGAGGCAGGACCAGCCATTTACGGACCATTCCCTTCTCCCTTGGACGAGAGTCTCTTCGAGCCTATTTGCAATGCCAGTCTGGGGCCTCAGCGTACCGCGGCCGTTATCGCGTCTCCGTACTACGCTCCTGTCAAGCTTTCTGACGGAACCGTGGATGCAAGAGTACAGTTGCAGCTGCTAGGGACAGACCAGCTGTGGAGATGTCCATCCTGGACGTTCGCGCGGAGCTGGGTGCAGCACGGTGGAAAAGTATACGTGGCCGAGTACACGGTCGGTGCGACTTATCCCGCCAACACAGGTATCCCTTTCTGCACGCAATCAGGGAGCGTGTGTCATCAAGACGATATCATGATTGTCGTAAGTCCTTTTTGTTCCGGTTCCGTTTCATGCTGCCTGACTCGTCGTCCACCCTAGTTTGGCACCATGTCCAACCCTAGCCCCGTACAATCCGCTCTGAGCACAGAAGTCCAGAAACGATACAAAGCGTTCATATTGAGTGGACAACCTAATGCACAAGGTCTCGACACATGGTCTGCAACGAGCGCTTCTACTGTACATCCGTTCAACTTGGGCAGTAGCGGAAGCATCGCCGTTGGTGCCTGTCAAACCAGTTTCTGGGGCCAAAGCGTGCTGTTTGATTATCAAGTTTTTAAAAACTAATCCCCCTTTTTTATTATTTCTAGTCTTGTTTTCTTTAACAGTCGATGATTGTTCCGACCCTTTTACCTTCGCATTTCAGTGTTGTTCAATATTCCATAATTGTAGCATAGTATACTAGGGTGCTCATATGCGTAGCATTCTCGCTGTATCCCTATCTTTTTAAAACTTGGATATCATTTAATAAATTTATGATTGTGCAAGTTCCGGAATCAGAGTTTAGCAGCTGGACCTAGATCTTTGAAGATGTTGAAGTTACGTTGAAGCTCTATTTCACTGGTAATCTTGGAGTTATGAATGTCAGCTGCTATGACTCAAGACAAGGTCGATGTTACGTACTCTATTGCTGTCGAATTTGACCAAAGCCCTATGCAGACGTCCGGGTGGTCCACCTCTCGTTTCATCGCCCTCGTATGTCAAAATCGTTCTTCCATCTCCGCCGTTTACTGACAAAGATTTAGGACATATAGATAGGCTACCAAACGCCCCACTGGACAACTTTGTGATTTGGTTGCGTTGCTCTTCGGTATTGACATTCCCGGAGAGGATTTCTGACAACGTAGAGAGGATGTAAAACTGCGGAGGCATTAATGTGATCATCTTTCGACGAAATTCTGAAAGGGCGTCTTTTGGATGGAGAAACCGTGCGGATATGACTTCTAGACCGCCATCTGGTCACGAAAAGTATTATCAGAAATGGTCAAAACAAAGGGAGAAGAAGTGAAGGGACGCACCCTGTTTCGGTATTTGGTCTTCTTTACTCCCTGACGAAAACTGGGAGGGCGAAAAGGCAGATAGGAAGACGATGAAGAATTGAGTGCGGAAGCGTCTGGATAAAATCTGTTATAAGCAAACGTTGCATATTGCTCAAGGAAATGAGTATCCCTTACCGCGGTGCAGTCTCGGGGGTTGTCCAGTTCGTGAACGGCAGTAACATATAGAGGTCAAGCCCAAGCCGGCGTTTGTCGAGAAAGTTTTGGAATCGTAATTTTCCTGAGTGAATATCGCCTCGAGCTTTGTCCCGGTCGGATTCAGATAGTTTGGATTCCACTAAGGGAGGAGACGCCAACAAGATCCCGGTCTCTTCGAATGTCTCGCGTACAGCTGTCATTTGCAATGTCGTATCGTTGTGTAAGTCGAAGTTCCCGCCAGGAAAAACCTGTACGTGATAGGAAGCTCAGACTCGCTAATGGAAAGAGAAGGAATTACCGTGTAGGATACGTACGTGAGCTCCTCCAAAAGATCGGGCTGCTGGATTTCGCTGGACCATCAAGACCTCATTCCGTTCGTTCACGACGACTAGACTAGCAGATGGACGGGGTGACACATATTCCGGCATTTCGGACGTCGAGTTGCTGCCAGTAGTAAAACGTCTCGATGTCGTACTCAGGCGGGCGGGTATATGATGAGAACGTACAAGCAGAGTCGATGCTATGAGAAGTGGGCGAGCATGGGAGAATGAATGGTGGTGAAGCCGCATTTGGCCCGGGGTTCATCACGTTCATCATCAACGTAACTCTCACTGCATGTCATACATATTGTTGGTCTCATTTATTATACTGCCTTACACAAGTACGTGAATATGAATATACATCCGTTCTGTCTTTCGTGCTTTTAGTTCGATCTCACGTCACGGTGGATATGAGTCTTGGGCCCAAGGGAAGCACGATCCCCCGGAAAAATGAGGCCCAATTTTTTAAGTCCCGGCGGGACACCACCACGGGCCCGTGATGCAAGCGTAAACGGAACTTGGACCAGATTCCGTCTCAGACCGCTACACATCAACTCCTTCGACCGCGGAAGTAGTCTGTCCATCGGCGCTAAATGTCGGTCCAGTCGATGTTTTCTATCCATCATATCTTCTGTCGCCAGTCGCCATCCCCATTTTATTGTCGTTGGTACCTATAA
This sequence comes from Amanita muscaria Koide BX008, assembly GCA_000827485.1. Taxonomy (NCBI): domain Eukaryota; kingdom Fungi; phylum Basidiomycota; class Agaricomycetes; order Agaricales; family Amanitaceae; genus Amanita; species Amanita muscaria. The sequence goes on along the minus strand of KN818241.1, from coordinate 245,069 downwards.
AGAAGAAAAAACTAGAAAGAAACAAGTCAGCCACGTCTGAACGAAGAAAAGGAGAAAAATGCCAGCCATTTAATGGCGGCGACCTAGCAATTCCATTAGTTCCTTAACGCGGCTTAGGGACAGGTCCTCGTCGTCGGGGTCTTCAGAATCGTTAAGAACCGGCACGCTTATCGACCCGAGGAACACGCTTGAGGGAGGAAGGGCCAGTGACGAGGGATTTCTTTGAGCTTTGCGATCGGAATGTCGTCGTCGTCATCCAAATCCTCCACGTCGACTTCATTCAAGGTGTAAGTGATGCCGGCCGAGGGGCTGACCGCCTGGGGGGAGAAGAACACGTCGGCGATCTGTTTGGGCACCTCGACGGATTTTTTGGGTTTGGGAGTTGGCCCATGGGTTGACAGCCCTAGGACAAAAGAAAACTGTTTACGGACCTTAACGGACCTTTTTTGTTCGGGAGTGTTGAATTGGAGGGCAGCCAGAGGTTGACGACCAGCGTCGAACGTAGCAGGAGCGGAAGAAGTAGAAGGGGTGTAGGGGGTGATAGCAATGGTGGCGCCCATCATGATTGTGTGTGTGGTAAGATGGTTCTGAAGGAAAGAAAACGCGTCTGGACAGGTTTTAGATCAATAAAAGAAACAGAACACGGTCTTGATGGTTTGTTGAATCGGGCGCTCTTGGATGTCTGGATAAGCGCTCCTCGTAGGCGAAATGAAAATTTGGTAAATTGCTCGGAGGGCGTATTACATCTAACCTGACGTGAATGCATACTTTAGCACAAGAGATGTGCTACGATATCTATTACAGGTGCCTATAGTGAGTCACAGCTACATTGGACGGCCCCCTTGTAAGGATAGTGTTTATATTTGTTAGATTCACTCACCATGTGCGCAGTGCGCTAAGCGCTAAGTACCAAGTACTTAAGTACTTGAGTACCAAAACAGTGAGCGGAGTAGCAGGCTCCGACTCATGCCAGGGTGACGGAAGTAAGGTTGACAAACAAAGACAATCAACGCGTCTACTTCCAAAGCAAACTTCATCATCTCAAGTACTCAACGATCTCAACATTTTGTATTCACATCTATCTTACAACGCAAAACGTACAACTTTTAATCGAACGTCGAGCACATTCAGAGATGCGCCTGGAACCACTTGACGGTAGCCACGAATGAACCCTCTTTACCTGCCTTGACTTTCGGGTCACTCAAGTCACCACGGACGGCAAAGCCGTGTGTGCAGCCATCAAAGTACTCTCTCTTATATCCTGGAGCGAATTTTCCATTGCCGAAGATATCGTCAGCTTTGGCTTGCGCCTCGTGAGGGAATTGTGTATCGACCGTGCAGCTGTTGATCAGGAGAGGAGCCTTTGATGTTGAATAGTATTTCTATTTATCATGGCTAAGATACCAAATTCGTAGGGGTTGATGATAGGACTTACGTTAAGATCTTCGGGGACCTTCAACAAAGACGGGTGCGCGACGACACTAACTTGGATTTCGTTGTCGAATGCCAGGTCAAAGACGTAACGGCCTGTGATAGTCCTTATTGTGACTATCAACGAAACGGCCATATAAAACTCACCGCCGAAGCAGTACCCAGTTGCGCCAAACTTGGTCACGCCCTGTTCCTTGAGTGCTTTGATGACCTTGTCTACAGGCGGGCGGGTTTGCTCTGGACCGTGGCCGTTCCCGAACCATTTCCCAAGATCAAAAGTACTCTGCGATTCGCTAAGTACGACCAAGCGAATTGCAAGAATTTGTTCAGGACTCACTCCTGGGTCAAAGGCATCGGGAGAGACTGGGTCACCATTCAGATAATCTGGGGCAATAGTCTGAGCGTCGAAATTCAGTATCAATGCATCCACGAACGCATTGATTATTACCTTGAATCCATTATTGGCGAAATCATCGACGAGTAGCTATGCGATATATATATCAGTATTGGGGTCTATTGATGGTCAGTGATAGTAGAATGACCTGACTATTGATAAGCTGGGCGCCAAAAATGTCGGGAAGGAACAAGACGACTTTGTCCTTGGCGTAGTCGCCTTCAGGTGTGCCAACATAACAATCGACGCCTCCGATCTGCTCCCATTTGCCTGCGATGGGTACTGAAGTCAGCCATCATCCACCCGGCAAAGGTAAAGTATATCTCACCGGCTGCGGTGCCTTCGTGCCTTACACCTTGATTTCGATTAGATCAGCGTCACAGGTAATCAAATCCGCGAGCAAACTGACCTTTAACACAGTTGTCGCAGAAACTCATGCTCGCAATCGTTGATCAGTGGATGTGCAGCGACAAACCTTTTTATGCAGCCAACCAGCTATTATTATCCTCGTGCATCAAATTCTGTCATCCGCATTTGCACATCTCCGGGAGCGCGATTCCGCTGGGTTTATGCCGAGTACTCCGACTGTGCCACAAAAGCGCCACGAAATGACGAAGAGCCTCGGCGGCATCCGGTTATGATTCCGGTGGATATTTCCAAATTTCCTCACATCCGTCATCAGAGACTGTCATCTCTTGGATCAACCAGCTGTGAATTGACGAAGATACGGATGTCTTTGCGGAGCTCGTCACGAAGGCGCCATGGTATGTGCCATCGACCCCTCAATTACTACACATGACAGACTAATACGGGGACAGGCAATTGTCCAAACTTGATTTATCATTCATCCTTCTCTCATTCATCCGGTCATCCGGTCCTGGAGACGCGTAGCGAGCTATACGATAAGCGAACACTCAATTCTTGGATATCTACGTGGATCCTGCTCTTTTTCTGATCTGCTCCGCGCGATACCGTATCTGAGCACCAAAAAAAGCCTACGCGATACTACATGGGAAAGTTCTCAAGGAAGAACGTATCAGGACCTTGCTCCATGATAAGCCTATCCAGTCGACTATAATGTTGCCATCGTCTTCTCCAACCCTCACAGGACTACAACAGTCAACAGATGTTTCACTTTCTCAAGAGCCGGAGGACGATGTTTTGCTCGCACGCTTGGGATACAAGGGTGAATTTCAGAGAGCGTTCTCGGTAAGATGTGCCAGACTTGATAATATTCAAACTTAATATATGCACAGCGAATGGAAACTATTGCGTTTGCATTCTCGATCATGGGAGGGTGTTCTTCTGTAACTGGAACATACTTCTTTCCTCTGATAGCCGGTGTGCCGTTTCTTTTGTTGCGCCTCTGCGTTGCTGAGCGGTATTTGGACAGGTGGACATGTTGGTATGTATTCGGCTGGTTGATTCCAAGTGTCTTCGTACTTTGCGTTGCGATGTCGCTGGCAGAGCTCGTGTCATCAATGCCGTGAGTCCAAGGTGTCAGGTGCATCTGCAAAGAATCGCCTTCATCTTGTCTAGATATAGCTTTCCGCGGTCTGATGCCTTGATAGGACTAGTGGAGGTATCTATTATTTCGCAGCCAAACTTGCACCAGAAAGGTATTCTGCTCTCGTGAGCTGGATCACCGGATGGGCGAATGTGACTGGTCAAATTGCTCTCCTCGCTTCGATTGATTATCAATCGTAGGGATTTACCAGCGCACGTTTCAGAGATCTCGCTGACATTCGTGGTAGTGCTCAGATGCTAGCTGTTGGGATACAAGTCGGATCAGATGGTAAGATCAACCCCGGTCCGGCCTGGATTTATGGGATGTTGGTGGCAGTACTCCTTTCCCATGCTCTGGTGTGCTCTTCAGCAACACGCGTCATAGCGCGTTTGACGTTCTTTTATGCGGGCATATATGGTATCGTCGTCGTCAATTACTCTGCAGTGAAAGAATGACACTGTCCTCAGTCGGCATGTCGCTTGCCTTGTCGATTGCCTTGTTTGTGGTCGCTGGTCCTAATCGAGTAAGCGCAGGAGACGCATTTTTGTTGTTTGAAAACAACACTGGTTGGACAAATAGTTGAGGGAATCTTTACCTATATTCTCTACTTGTTCTTACCGTTGAACAACAGATGGATGGGCGTTTCTACTGTCCTTTACTTCTGCCATGTGGGATTTAACGGGATGTGAGACACTTATGTTACTCCGCTTGCTAACTCTCATGATTCTTCACTGCATTTTAGTCGATGTAGCGGTGCACATTTCGGAAGAGGTAGCAAATGCTGCGGAATCTACCCCAGTGGCAATTGTGCAAGGCGTTGGCGCTACTGTAATCCTCGGGTTGCTATTGTCCATTGCAATGAGCTTCGCAACCAGATCTGTCTCCGACATTCTTGCATCTGGTTCCCCTTTGCCTGCTGGCCAACTTTATCTTGAAGTGTTCGGGAAGAAAGGCATGTTGGCAGTGTGGAGCATACTGTTTTCAATACAGGTACAACTCTTCACCATCGTATGGCCCCATCTCACATTCATGATAGTGGATGAATGGTGTAACGCAGGGCATAGACGCTTCTCGCGTTACCTTTGCCTTTGCCAGAGATAATGGACTCCCTGCCGCGCGCTGGTTGAAAAAGGTCAACCGATACACACAGACGCCAATCAATGCTGTCTGGTTTGTCGTTCTGATTTCCGCGATCATTGGATTACTATCGTTCTCCTCCACTGCTTTATCATCCATGGCGGGGTAACAACGTTTTATGATCTTCGAATGACCACTATGCTCAGACTTCCTTGCAGCGCGACGGTAGCGGCCTTGTATTTCTCGTATGCCATCCCTATATTCTTTCGTATCACAACTGGACGATCCAAGTTCAAGCCTGGACCTTTCTCTCTCGGGCGGTTTGCCATCGCCATCGGTGTCATCGCCGTTGTATGGTCATTATTTGTAGCCATCCTTCTGATGTTCCCTAGCACAGAGAAGATCAGAACTGTAAACGACATGAGTATGTCATATGCTGTCTTCGTGTACTGGCCCAACTCATTGATTGCAGATTACACCGTTGTTATCGTGGCTGCGGTGTTCATCCTTTCGGGACTTTCGTGGATTATCTCGGCCCGCAAATGGTTTATTGGACCAGTTCCGAATATCCGATTAAGTGACGCAAGGAGCGAATCGCCGTCAGAGAAAGGAGAGAAAGGAGAGAAAGTCGCCATTACTTGATCGCCCCACATGTGGTGAACATCGTCACGAAACTAACAATAAATATCGTTGATCTATCTGTGAAAAGACATCGAGTACAACCGCGGTTTTTTTTGGCTCGATGAGCACATTTTAGTAATAATTCGCTACTGGTGTGCCTTCCAATCCTCAGCGACCTGTTCAGCATCGTAACCATATATCGCCTCATCTCCTGCTCCACGCGCCTCCGGTTTTGGCTTCTCTTGAATTGGGTTCGCCAGGGCGTTGAGTGTAGAATCCGTATTATTCCTCACGGCTATGTCGCGTCGTTGGGCCAGAACTGAGTCAGATCGGTGCATCTTTCCAGCCTCCAAAGAGGATAACTGTATCTCGGTTGCCCGACCGAGACGTATGCTCTCATAGCCTTTAAGAAGGGTGGGGATTTCAGATTTGGAAGTTATACGAGCAAACAATTGGCCAAGCACGGCGGCATCTTCGATCTGAGTAGACAGGAGTGAAAACATTTACGGATATCATTATCAGAACAGGGCTTACGGCCATGGCACCTCCTTGTCCAAGGTATGGCTAAACACAAAGCTCGTTCTAAGCTTATACGCTAATTTGGGTGTCGACTCACCATCATGGGATGACAAGCATCGCCGATAAGAGTAACGAGACCACTAGAGTGAATCCAACTCTTTAAC
>KN818241.1:192275-222342 GCA_000827485.1 Amanita muscaria Koide BX008 | reverse complement strand
TTTCCAAAGTAATATGCCAACGAAAGACCAGAAATGCCGCAACCGACAATGATGATGTCAAGTTTACACGGTACTTCCTGGTTCGGATTCTGAGGTTGAGGCTATCAGGATGTGGTTTCTGGTATGCCCATTACATTCACGAGTATACTCACCATTATGATAACGCTTCGACCAGAGGGCTACGGAAGGCCGCGGAGGGATTCTTATTAGATATCCTGACGCAGCTATCTATACCATCCTATGTTTCGGCGTCAGATCATGTTCTCGTAATCAAACCAGGCTTCTAGAAATCAAGCTGGTGTAAGACCGGTGAGTACGTATCAAAGTTGGCTTCCAGAAGTCAGGCTGCTGTAAGACCGAGATCCCCAGCTACAGACAGCGATTGTGAATACTTCCTTGCACATGTCCTTGTAACATGGTTACCTTTTACTGGAAGTCGGCTTGAGTGACATGTTTATCGGTTAACCTTTCCCGAGGGTCCGTATGATCCATGGTCGCGAGGCATAAGTATTAAAAATTCCATTATGAGGGGTCAGTACTTCAGTGCGACGGACGTACACCCCCTCGGAATGTAAATAATGGGCGGGCTTGCGGTTAATAGGATGAGATAAACTGACGTTCTGAAGAACAACCAGTAAGCACATCCAGAGTGGGACTAAAAAAGATTGCTTCACTTAGCATAAACACTTAAACAGCAACAGTCGCGCCACGGACCATCTCCGCGGCCGGCTTCTTGATGCAACACGCCAGTGATCGTTTTCTTGAAGGGGATGAGATGACCTTGCCCTCGACTCACTGAGGCAACAGAGTCATCGTTTTGTGCGTGAGGACGACGAAGCTGTGTTGCCCTTCATAACCGCATGAGCTGCAGTGATAATCTGATTCAGCATGGGCTCTTTTCGAAGGTAACGGACCTTGATCCGTGTAAAAACCTTTGTTCTGCCTCAACGTTTCGCTGATTAGACCATGCTTGGGGCCCGGGAGTGCACTGCATTTACATCTAATGCGTCAGTAAACAACTCGCACCATGTTCCCTTCCTTTGACCGTTAGGTATCCGAAACTTCGAGGGGATTTATACAGAGAACACGCTGCAGAAGGTCAACGAGTTTTATGCCAAATGCAATAGGATCTGCAACTCTCAATGCAGCCTCGTCGAGTGTTTCTTTCAACTTTATTTTATCCCCGATTCACGAGTATACTTACCATGCTTCATTCGGGAGGCTATAAAGAAATGGCGGGACTAAAATATTCCGACGCAGCTATCTTTACAGCGCCACCGCGATGACAGCTACGGTAGGTCCGATATCTCCATGAGAAAAGGTATGACCCGAATATGTAGACTTTGAAGATCTGGCACTCATTGTTAGGCCGTTTTCTTAGCTTCCCGTCTACGCTCCTTCATCAACTTATCCCTTCTCCCCGCCAACTTCGCTTGCTATAATTGCGAGTCAGGACCAAGGAAGGTTCTATTCTCATCAAGCACTTACTTCTGCTTCCTTCTTCCTTTGACTATACTTCATCTTTTCGTACAGCTTCCTCTGTCGGTTACTCATCATCATCTTGTTCATGTCTTCCTCCCTATCGTCTTTTTCGGACGGCACGTGAGATCGTTTCTTCAACTTCTTCACTTCTTTTGCAAACGTTGCATAATCCATCCCAGCAGCCTCCGCCGCTAGTTCCGCCGCTCTCAACGCCGCCGGATCCTCTGAGATGGTGACTTTTGCTATTGCTTTTGATGCTTTTTTCTCAGGGTCTTCGGACTCCCCTTTCTCATCGCCCATCTCGACGGTTGAATCAGATTGCTCAACTTCTTTCTCCTCCTCCTCCGCTTCTTCTTCTTCTTCTTCTTCGGTTTCAACAGCATTCATGTCTTCATCGGGTTTATCCTCCGAACTGGGCGCGAATGAATATTCCTCGAAGGGACTGAGATGAGGTGGTAGTGTTTGTCCTTGAGCATACAGTCCTTCCAGAAGAATCTTTCCGGCGTTGATGCAATCGGCTACCCACTGTGGTTGGACATATTTTCTCCGTAGCCGTCGTTCCCTTTCTTCTGACGTTTCTCCCGTCTTTTGGATGACTGGGCGGTCAATAATGACATGGGTGATAGACTCGTCGTTTTCATTTAAAGGTGAGCCGCTGCCAGAGGAGGCTGGCCATCCTACCCGACCACCAGAGGAGCGTATCAGGAATTCGAATATTGGCCGTGAAATTTCGCGTGATAGGAAGAATGTATATGGAACAAAGAGGCTCAATTGTGTAGTCTGAGGAAGGGAAGATAACGATTTCAGAGTCCGTAGAGATGTGTCAACGGAGTCTGATTTTGATGGCTGAGGAACGAACTCCTCATCAACTTCAGCTGTTGCTGCTGGTGGTTCCGGAACAGACATGACTGAGTCTGCGATATCTTGTTCGGACGATGCCGCAATACTCTTTATTGCTTGACGGACATCTTTCCCCGAGACCTTGCGACCGTCGACTTCAACTGTTTTATGGTTGGGTTGTGAATTGGACGTTTCCGATACATGCGTCACCTCTCGGAGGGTAAAAGCACCAATGCCTGCAGCACCTTCATCTTTTGCGGCGTCTAGTGGGGGAGGATATACCAAACCGACGTCGGTGTATAGCTTGAAGAAGACAAAGCCTAGAACGGTTTGATATAGTTCCAGGAACGTCAACATTACGCGGACATCCACGTCAGATGGAATCTGAAGACTCATGGACGATCAAACCGGGAAGCACGCTCTACCTGTGTAACTCACCTGTTGGGTAAACTGATACGGAACAAGCCAGGTTACGAGTTGATCCATAATTTCTGCCTGGTAATATATTCCTTTGATGGACAAGAACACCTTTCTTAGAGAACGAGTTTGTAGCACATAGAGCTGCCATTCAGAAGCTAGGCGAGAACAGCTCTCAACTAGTTCAGTTGACAGGCGGTCGCCCGCTGGCAGAGAGGCGAACAAGAAGATCATGCATAGTGCATCATCTATATCGCGAACGGCGTCTATGAACGCGGGGTATCTGGAAGATTCAGGTGCTGGTCGGAAACGAAGAAAGTTGTCTCGCACCTCTCCTTTATGATGTGATCCAACCTGTACACTGGTTTATTTTCTTCCAAGCTTTTAGCGGTACTCCATTCCCTTCTCCCAAGAGCACGAGATAATTTTTTCGCAAAGGCCTTGTGCTCGCGAAGTTTTTTGAGCACTGGCTCATGTGCGAGATATGCAATGTCCTTGGTATAGTAGAAGGATGCAGGTGCAGAGGAACCTTTATTTGCTCGTTTTTTGTTTCGTGGTTCTCGTGGAAAGATGCCTTGAAAAGAATTGCTGTCACTGCAGCTGTGATGAAGAGCAGACCGCACCTTTCAAAATACAAAGACGGCGAAAGTCGGCTAGGGAGCATTGTAGCTTTCTGATAGCAGAAGTCCTTGTTATGTACGCCTTGACCGCGCCGGCCTTGCCCTTTTGCTTCAATCTGCCCATATGTAATGGATCAGAAGCGTAATGGGATTTATTTAATCTAGAGTGTGGTGACAAACAAAAGAATTTCTCTCTCAACTACGCTGGCCGCACGCGACAGCCCAAGATGAGGTGCGTTTCGCGACAGATACGCTTTCTTCCGCGACTCTGATGCTTCATCCATACTAGTCAATATGTCCATGTACCCAAGTCAGAACTCGATGAAGCCCAGCTGCGCCAACTCGAAGAGCATGAAATATCTCAGGGACCATTGTCCGTCCTGCAGCAGGCCGTCCGAAACCATACCCAAGTTCTGATATCGTTGCGTAACAATAAGAAGCTACTCGCCCGAGTCAAGGCTTTTGATAGACATAGCAACATGGTATGTTGCTATCAATATAGATCAATGTTTTGGTACGCTAACGCGTTATTAGGTCCTTGAGAACGTGAAAGAGGTAACTTGAAAATACTGATTTATGAAACGGTGCTTGATGCTTGATGTTAGATGTGGACTGAAGTTCCCAAAGGCAAGAACAAAAAACCCGTGAACAAAGATCGCTTTATCAGCAAAATGTTTTTACGGTGAGCTTCGTTTGTTTCTTGTGTTGATGCGCTTCTAAATGATTGGCTCTGTTACACCAAGGGGTGACTCTGTAATTCTAAGTTAGTTGGTTCCTCGATATGTCAAGAACGTCGTGCTGACTTTTTTGATATCCAGTACTACGCAACACTGCATAAGTGTCACATGCCTTGTTTCATTTACTTTGTACAACATGGAGTGTCAACGAGCTATCACTTGAATGGACATCTCCTTGATAGTAAAGGTCCTAGTCTTGCTTTTATCTGAGCGATCATTGCAGCATCAAAGCACTGATTCAGGTAAAAGTAGAACATTGACATAAACCGGCTTTTCTAGATTAGCGTGATAAACGCCACCACTTATCCCCGATAACAAGTTACGCAAAGTACTAGTTGTGGGAGTCACCGATTACTGTTGCCTCGGTGATCTTTTTGAGCCCCGTCTATTGCAGATTGGAAGACTTGAAGCTAACATGAATGTCATGCTCCACTTTTCGTTATGATGGAACCGTCGGGAGACACGTCGGAACCCCAAATCAATTGGCCGTCCGCGTCAGTCCCCGTGACCCGTCGTTGTCCTAGTGCACGCAACAATTATTCTTGATGCAGGCCAGATTCTTGTGCTCAAACAGGCTTGGCTTGCAGTAAAGTTCAATTTCTGAGTCTTCTGGTTTATTCGGGAGATGAGCTCGGCTGTCCATGACAACTTTGACAAGTTACTCATCCCCGATTCCCACGCAATCACGATGAGAAAGGTGGATAATCGCTGTTGGCAAGCTCACAGCAGAATGCCAGGCGCGAACCATCCTGAGACACAGTACTACCACCACGGCAGGTTTCTCGTAAAAGGCGGTGTGCTGCCGAATGCTATCACTGCCTTCAGAACCTACGGCAATCCAAAAGCACCTTGTATCGTTTTCCCTACCTGTTTTGGCGGAAAGTTAGATAGTCAGTATGCCGTACTTACTGGTGTCCCCACTGCCAACTTTAAATCTCCATCCTAGACCAAAATTACTTCATCGGCAAAAGCAAGGTGCTGCGCTCTCACTTGGTTGCCATCATCGAATGCGACGTTGACTTGAAAGCTGCAGGCTCTGGACTGCACGAAGTATTTTGTTGTTACCTTTGCTTTATTTTCCAACGGGGAGGTGAGTTGTCGAACTGCGAACAATCATTCTGCTGACAAAACTGAGAACATCTAGTCGTCATCTCCATCCAATACCGTAAGCTATTTTCAATTATTAGCATCAGCGAGATGAATGTCTAGGTCAGCCGGTGCCGTACAATGGGCCATACTTTCCTGCTGTATCTTACGAAGATAATATGCGAGTTTAATATCCGTTTGATAAGGTTACCCTTTGATAAATTCTTGACAGTCGTGCACAGTACACGGTCCTTACGAAGCACCTGGCAGTTGATAAGATCCACATGGTAATTGGATTTTCAATGGGCGCACAACAGGTGTGTTTCAGAAAACGATGGTTAGTAGTATCAGTGACTTCAACGTTCGTTAGGCATACCATTGGGCAGTCATGTTTCCAGATTTTGTGGAAAAGTCGGTAGTTCCATGGAACTATCATTGCTCCTTTAGATCTGTCGCTGATGGAAGCGTACTAGATATGTAGTAGTTTGCGGGTCGGCTCGCACGAGTGTTCACAATCAATGGTACGCATTTGGGTCTTTTTTCTTCGTTTTTTAATGCTACAAAATCGGTTCCACAGCGTCCTAGAAGGGCCTAAGTCCGCACTAACAACCTCTGGAGACTTTGAAGATGGCCATTATAGGTATCCTCCCCAACGGGGCATTCGAGCATTCGGAAGAGCATTTTGTGCGTGGGAGTATGGACAGGCGGTTCGTGTCCATTCTCTCAGCTAAAGGCCTGAGGATCGAACATTCATGATCTAGTGGTTTCGTGAGAATCGACACCTGTACGATGGAAAGTGAGTTTTGGAGCGTCCAGTTATTAATATGCCCAACGCAAAACAAAGATACCCCGACCTCAACGCATTCTTGCGTGAACATTGGGAAGCGCCATTCCTCGCGCGCTGGGATGCAAATGATCTGCTAACACTCCTGAACACATGGCAGACGGGGGATGTGACCGGAATCCATGGCGACCCAGATTTACAAACTGCCTTGGGCAGAATTAAGGCCAAAGGGCTCATCGTTCCATGCAAGACGGACCTGTATTTTCCTGTGAGTAACAGAAAGTCGCACAACAGTCAGATGTAATTGTGTTGAACAGCCGGAGGACAATGAAACTGAGATGAAGTTCTTGGGAGATAGAGCTAAACTCGTGTTGATCGACTCATCGTGGGGCCACCAAGGTAAAAATATACTGGGGTTTCAAGATCACTCCTGGCTAACATCTGAATTCTAGCCGGTGGGGATGCTAGTGAACGAGATATTGAATTTCTGACGGCACTCATAGAACATTTCCTAGAAGATCGAAGTTAAAGTTTGTGATAAGTTTCGACCAGTAGTTCAGGGCCGTGACACTGTCACGTAATCCATCATACGATCAGTGTCCAGAATAGCCACCGGATACCCGGATCGATTGTTCTTTATTAGCTCCGGCTCGCTTCTGTACAGGCTGCCGCTGCTGTGTCTTTCCTGTGAGAACGGATATAAGACCTGATGCGAATAAGAGCTATGCGCCACCCGAGGAGCGTTTGATCTAAGTGTAAGCCCAAGCTTCTATCATGGGACGGGATTGTCATAATCCTCATCAACAAGATTTTGCAACCACAAATGGATTAAAATCTACAGAAAATTTCAGATGCACTTCCTGATATCTAAAGCATATACATACCTATTGAATCTAAGGATCTTTGCAATGAATCTTATCTTATGCTCGTACTGTTGGTGGTTTTTATGTCACATGTCACACGCATGTCACACACAACAGCTTCAAAATTTGCGAGTAGTGACACTGGTTGTTTCGGGTGAACGGCAATCACTCAGCGCCAACGCCGTACATAGCTATATGTTTGGACAAGAAGACCGTTGATCTCCTTCCGTTCTTTCGGGCTTGATTGATGTTGTATGTCACTGATGCGCCCGTTTCTGGTAGTATTGAGCCACGTCATAAAGAGATATCGGTTTACCGGCACGTGTCTCGATTGGAAGGACTATCCGAGAGGCCTGAGATGTCTTGCGAGACACTGGGAATAATCGTCCGTCAGCCGGAAGCGAAACTGTGACAGGAATAATGGGAAAAAAACATCAGTGTATGCGGTCGTTACGCGACCTTTTCCCACGAGTGTCTCGCCACCGCCTTCTAGCCTGTAAAACCTGTCATCTTCTAGCCATTAACGAAGTTTTCTTTTGGTGGAGCGAAAAGACGAGCCAACGTAAACAATACGATGGTTCTAGGTCCAAGTGTGCCGAACTGAACTGATGAATAAACTGTATAATAAATGGGGAATAACAGTCCGAACCACGGAAGGTCTTCCAAGCACCTGCAACGGCTTTGGACAAATGTGGACTGAGAGAACAGGCAAGCAGTGCGACAGAGCGCTCGGAAGAGAAATTACCGAGGGAGTTGTGGCAGGCAATAAAGTTGTGGTATGAGGAAGATTGGGTTTGAGTTTGGAGATATCCGGTGGTATTCCCTTCTGGAGAAATGTCGAGAAATATCGTCACCATGTGAAATTCGGGTCCGTTCAGCAAAGGAAAGGCGCTGATGTCGAGACTGGACGATGGCGAATCATGGATGAAACGTGATATTTGATGTACACTAATGTACGAAAACCCCAAAACGCCGGAGGGAAAAGATCTGAAGTACTCGATACGGAACACCGGCGACTTTCCTTAAAAGCATTCCGTACTTAATTTCATGAAGCCGAACATTTCAACTGCGTCCTCGAACATAGTGCCTCTTAATAATTGGAACCTGTTCCAGTTCCAGGTGAGCCTATGAACATCATATAAAACCTTTCTTCTGTCTCATCTTTCAGTGAACTCCCAACATGTCGCCCCGTAGGACTTCCACCCCTCCTGCTTCTCCCAATGCCAGTTTACAGACAAAATCCTCTCGCCGGCAATTTTCTGCTTGCGGGGCATGCCGTATGCGGAGGTATGTTTCTTTTCTTCTTCGGTGTCGCGTTCGCTCAACACGTTATTAATTAATAGAGTGCGTTGCGATCTTAAAGATCTGCCACCCTCAGTTTCAAGTCATACGCCGTGTTCAAACTGCAAGGAACGTGGGCTGAACTGCATGTTGGTTTACACTATTGTCCATCGTCTCTCCGATTCTCCTGACGACTGTGAGCAGCGACGAGTATGCAGACGTTAAAGCCACCAAGCTTTTAAGGCGCGGTCGGCGATTACAACAAGTTGAGTAAGTCACAATACCTCGTCTGATCTCTGCATAAACTCATCGTCGCAAACACAGAGCCATCTACGGGAAAGTAAAGAACGCTGATAAGCGTGTCTTATCATCACGGGTGCCAAATAACATCCCCACTCTTAAGGGTGACTTCTTCTCGTCCAAGTTCTGGGCTTGGTTCTGTATTCAGCGTGAGTCGATTTGTCCCATCTCACGCCTTACGCCTACGATTTTTTCCTGTGCGCAGGCCCTGTCCTTGACCCCAACGAATTCCCTCAGAGATACATTGCCCACATTGAGGGAAAGAGTGCCATAGGTCCAGAGGGCATCATACTTTCTATGCTATTAGTCCTTTGGGCCGCCTCATTCGGACTCGACGAATCCGGGGCACCCATGAGAATTGATACTGACAGTGGCGATAACATCGGTTTGAACTCACGAGACCCAGAGCAAGCCAGCGATCGTCGCGGTCAACAAAAAATTAACATGATGCTGCAGCAGATATTAGAACATATAGATTCACATGGTATACTGCGACGACCGACACTTGACGGGGCTCGCATTCTGCTTCTAGTTTTGCCACTCCTGGAGGGTATGAATATATTGTTTAGTGCTCACTCCTTGAACTCATTATCAACAGAATATCCTTATCTGGAAAGGGCGGCGATGTATGAGGCAGCGCTGTCCCATACCCGGACTCTATGCAACCCTCGCGGTCCTCTTCTCTGGCCATCTTCTCCTTCGCCTTCAAGCCCAGAGGGAAGTGCCACGCTCACCCGCATCTTCCTCTATGCTCAGATCCAAGATGGAATTTTGACTACATTAAAAGACAGTAACCCAGTACTGTAGGTATTGTTTACAGTCCATCTTTTTTGTTTCTTTTGACGCCGGTGCATTCTTAGCCAGAGTGACGACGTTGATACTCTACAAAGGATGATCAGCTTATCGACGGACCATTCGAGCCTGACACCGGTGCTTAGTACCTCCCTGCCTAAGATTGCGGCAAACAGTCGTCTTGTCGACAACCGAAGTGTCTCTGACACAGGCAAGCAATTGATGCAATTAACTTCCATGCCAATGCGCCTCAGTTCTATTTGTCGCAAATCACATGAAGTCATTACGGGCTTGAAGACCGCACGACGAATCGAAGAGCATTACCTGGTAGATGCAAACGGAATGCGCGAAGTCTGGGGAGATTTGGAGCAATGTTGGCACGCATTTGTTGCTATGAGAAGTGATCCTTTCGCGGATTATAAGAAAGCCAGTATAGAATATTTCACGGACGCATGGCTGGTGGGTCTTTTCCTTTTCCTGTTCCGGTAGGCGTATCTCACATTTGAGAATATTAGATTTGTATATTCGAATGTCGTGAGTGTAGCATTAGCGTATAACCGTTCTGGATGCTAACAACAGATAGACTATGCCATTCTAGAGTCGTTGAAGCGTTTGTCCTTGAACACTGATTCTGCGGGGCTTGCAGCAGATATCTCTGACTGTAATGCGTCGTCGTCTCGCTCTGCGTTTTCCTCTTCGCCTTCGTCGCCTTACTTGCCGCCTCATCAGCTCTTTCTGGAGGCCAGGATCCGTTGCGTTCACCTGCTACCTCATGTCCTACGTATAGTTCGGTATCATCTGGCAAAGAGCGGCCCAAATGTCGATGCCCCTAACTTCTTCGCTTGGGATACGGGTCTTATACGCGATGGATGCCTATTCGCAGGACTGCTAGCTGCTGATTTGTATGGGGCCACAAAGTGCTTGGATGAGCATCAGGTCAAACCAGAAGAAACAGATGATTGCATCACCCCCGAGGAAGGTGTGAACCTAATTTTATCAGCTCTGGCCGAAATGCATTGGGCTTTCGCCAAACATAAAGAGCGAGCGGAGACAATACGTTCGGCATTACAATGCAGGAAGGAAAAATATGACGGTCGGTCATACCCGCGCCTGGTTCCGAATCCCGTGCCAGCGAACTCGTATATGGAACACAGCCAGAGTCTTCCATATACTTTGCATTCGTATTCGAATTCTCACCGTAGCGATGTCGACGTCGTGGCAGGCCTTCGCGAGCGTCGAATCCCGCCAAATCTCAACATGTCTCTACTCTCTCAACGACGAGTAGAATCCGCACCGAATACGGCATGCAGTACGACCAGTGGATGGACACATTATACGCCTCCTACAACGGCTAGCACTGCACCTATCTCCAGCAGTCGAGGTTCCCCTGATTTCGATGCCCCGTTTAATGGTCAAGACGAAGGAATTTTCTCTTTCATGCCCGTCATGTCGGAGACACTTGATGACTTCGACCAGAGTGGTAGTACCACCCGCACAACCACATCCGTGTTTCCTGATAGAATGTACCAGCACCGAGATGCCCTTTACAATGCGCATGATATCCAAGTTGCTGTCGAGGCATCAGTCCTCGGGCTCTAACCTTATCACACGGTACACCTTACTTTGAGAATGCTGCCCAACCTAACTATAGATATTTATGTTTCTTATACCCTACGTCTCGTTTTCCTCAGTGTATTGTAGTGTAATGGTTTGGCTATTCTATTATCTATAGCTGTGTGCACATAGGAGTACTGAGCATTACATGACAAATTCAATGGAAAGGTTGTCGGAGTCTTACCATTTATGGAGCTGAGTTCGCATCCCGCTTGAGTACACAACTCCGACCGCAAACCAGCTACCAGCTAGTCCAAACTCAACCGGCGGAGTATCAGAAAGCTTCCGTCCCGCCTTTCAATCCGAAACCCCAAATGTTCCGAGTTCTGCCCCATAGAATCTGAAGCCAATATCATTAGACTTTGACATGAACGGCTAGCATAGAACTGCCCCGAAATATGGAAGGCCACGATAAAAATAGTGACTCGGCGCTGCACACGATCAGCTAAATGAGCGTACCCAGGACAAATCAAGGAAGTGATATGGATCGCGAGGAAGCATGAAGTCGGGTATCCGTGAGTCCGTGAGTTCCAGTCCGCTCACAGGGTACTCCCGGCACGTTACATGTCCCGTTCTTGAAGTTGCAGCCCCGCGGAAATCCGACCACAATGACCTTGTACGCAGCATGGAGGTTTATAGGGACCGATGCTACTCTTACCTTGGTCCTCGGTCCTTCTTCACTCAATGTCCGACACTAGTCGATCTCAAACGCAATATTACCGCCATGGCCGGTATCACGTTAAAGGTGGCGTGCTGCCTGACGCTGTGACCGCCTACAGGACGTACGGGAATCCCGGCAATCCTTGTATAGTCTTCCCCACTTGTTATGGAGGAAAATTAGACAGTCAGTTTAATTCGTCGTTTCATTGTTGTTGGATTGATGGCGAGCATGAAGGTACGGAGACATTAGGCCAACTTCACTTGATCGGTGAAGGCAAGGTGCGCATATACATACCAGCAAAGGTTGTCTCCTAACGCGGTAATAAGGCTCTGGACACTGCAAAATACTTTGTGGTCACTTTTGCGTTGTTTTCAAATGGAGAGGTGGGTTATCTGCATATGTGTCTGCATTGTTTCATCGTAAATCCGAAAAACCAATGTAGTCATCATCGCCATCCAATACAGTAAGAGTTTTTCCCCGTTTCATGTACCTTGGAACAATGTTATTAGCCGGTGCCTTATAACGGTCCCTACTTCCCCGCTATTTCTTATGAAGACAATATGTGGGTCTCTCTTTGCGCAGTAAATGTACTCCTCATGGATGTTTACCAGCCGAGCACAATACTTAGTTCTCACTAAGCACCTGGGCGTCAAGAAGCTCCGCATGGTAGTTGGATTCTCAATGGGTGGACAACAGGTGCATTCCCTCAGGCTTCCTGGCCTGTATATCCCGTGGTTGACACCTTCGTGACAGGCATACCATTGGGCAGTCATGTATCCCGACTTCGTGGAAAAGTGAGTAGCCTTGACACATCATGTAAGATTTAGCTCATTGCGATGCATATATTGCAGATTCGTAGTTATCTGCGGCTCTGCTCGCACAAGTGTTCACAATCAATGGTTTGTACTCCTTCATCACATACTCATGTTGAATCACTCAGTTTGTCGCAGCTTCTTAGAGGGCCCCAAAGCAGCGCTCACTGCCTCAAAGGACTTTGAAGGTGGGCATTACAAGTCTACCCCTCAACACGGCATTCGCGCGTTCGGTAGAGTGTATAGCGCGTGGGCGTATGGACAAACAGTGCGTCCATCATCTCCGTTGTTCCGTGGATTTCTATCAACGAGCGTTCTATGAAGTGGTTCCGTGAAAACCAGCACCTCTACGGAGGAACGTGAGTGTTTTTTTGCTCCTGCGTCTCCCGGATTAGGAACACATGATAGTTTTCCCGATCTCAACACGTTTCTGCATGAAGATTGGGAAGGGACTTTCCTGCAAAGTTGGGATGCAAACGACCTACTTGTTCTTCTGAACACGTGGCAGACAGGGGATGTGGCGAACATCCACGGCGATCCCGATTTGCAAACTGCCTTGGGAAGGATCAAGGCCAAAGGATTGATCATGCCCTGTAAAACTGATCTATACTTCCCCGTACGTTATCTGTGGCGTTAAGCTATAACCTCTAGCCTAATGGATCTGGATAGCCTGAGGACAGTGAGATCGAAGTGCGGTATCTGGGAAATAACGCGGCAAAGCTTGTAGTAATTGATTCTGTCTGGGGCCATCTTGGTTCGTACGGCTTTCGTACAAGATATCTGATCTATGCACTGATGCGGTCTTAGCCGGCGGAAATGCCAATACCCAAGATGTTGACTTTATGCAGATGCAGATAATACAGTTCCTCGATGAATAGAATGAATTATTGTCTTTCCAGGTTAGTTTTATTCTATATGAAAGAGAGAAAAGGACAAACATTCAGCGGAAAGGGGCTAGTGTTGGATCCAAGAAAGTTACCTGTAGTAGACCAACAAAATGAAACTCTGAGATCACTGATCATGAGTTTGAGAAGATGCATCAATGTTCCCGCACTGAACAACTTCCGCAATTCTCTCACTCTGTTCCATTGGTTTACTATAGAGAACGCAATGCTACCACTCTTGGCCCGGTTCATCGAGTACTATCCGGGAAGCTATGTCATTTTCCTTTTTTGCCGAAATTTCCGGCCGTGAACTAGACCTGAAATGGCAGACAATGATAGACACGTTGATGAAGAAGTATACTTGTAACGACCATTCCGCTCGCATATTCCTATAAATGGGGTAAAGTCTTTAATCTCAGAATGATTGTTAGTGTGGGAAGTAGTGCTAGCAGGATTGACAAGGGAAAAATAAGGTTGCCCCGACCCTGTTTTTCAAATTAACTTTGTTTAAGAACATGAAAAGCGCATTATGTCCCGGAATTTGATTTGGGTCGCAGAATCGCACTAGAATAATTCAAGAGATAACAATGACGTTTGATATGCTTCCTAGTCGTCTGGCGTCCCGGCTCGTCCCGGATGAACCTGTCGTCGCAGAGAATGAAGCTTATAATAGACAAGTCTCAATTGTGATCACACGTACGTCAGGTCATGAGCCGACGCTGCTTATAAGCGATGTGAGTGGTCCAACTGTGGTCCAGTCCTTCCTTTCTGGGGTATTTTGTCGGGGATCGTGACCAGAGCATTCAATTGAAATGAAGCACAGAAGTTGGAGCTGTCGTTCTCGGAGGCCGAAGGTGTTCTATTTTACACAGATGGCCCATGGGTCAACCAGCAGCTCTCTCAGCTAACAACCAACTTTGTCCTCCGTTTATGTTAAGAATGTTAAGCACATGTTAAGTGTTTAGCTAGATTCGACTCAGATTCTAGCCTTGAGTTTCTCCAAAGTCGCTGCGAGCTCTTCATTCTCGGCCTTTCTCATGGGCCAATTCTGCTCCAAGCTCATAACAAGGCCTTCAGTTGGAGATGGCTTTGGAACGACATGAAAGTGGACATGATCTACGTGTTGGAAAGCAAGCTTGCCATTGTTCTAGGTATCGTGCGCTCAGTGACCTGAAGAATGGAAACACAGGAAAGCTCCACCTGTATGATGTTGTAGTTCTCGGCGCCAGTAGCCACAGCGACTTTTTTGACAACTGGGCCGATATCACTGAGATATTCGTCGGGGAGATCAGCAATCGTCCTTGCGTGATCTATCGGCATTCAGGTCATGATGATTTGTCAAACATGCAACTCGCGCGTACACTTGGGAATCACTTGGGTGTGCCCCTCCGATACGGGATTGATGTCGAGGAATGCCAGACTGCGCCACTGCGGTGTCGGTAACCCAAATCACACCTATGAAACTGGAGCGAACTCACGTGTGATCCGTCTCGTGGACTTTGAAGCTTGGGATAGTGCCTAGGCGAGGATGAGTACCGCAACGATACATGTCCAAAAGAGCGCACCCTTGATGATAAGGCAAAAAATGCACCTAGCCATTTCTTATGAATCCCCATTAAACTCAGTGAGCGAGTTGGACTCTTACTTTTCATCAGAATTCAGAGCCATGATCTCGACCTCAGTTTTGGCTATTTTGCTGGGTTGGAGGGTCCTCAATGTAAGAGTCAATGTTTGATCTCTTCGGTATTACCCCTAAAATGCCTCGAGGCTGTGACGATGACGTGTTGGGCCTTGCAACGTTGACAGATGGCTGTGATTCTCATTCCATCAGAATTTGAGTTCAATCAGCCAACGACCTCGGCGTTTCCGGCCATTCAATAAGACCACCGAATCCACCGCCCACGCACGTTTATTTCTGAATCCATCATCGCAGGATTTTTGCCCTCAGGTCACGATAACCGAACCCCAAGTAGTTGTCAGCCGCTGTCTTCACTGAATGATCACCATTTAATTGATTCATGCACAGAGTGTTCTATTTTTGGTTCTTCAACTACATCAATCAAGCCTGTCTGTTCGTCTGTTCGAAACATTCCGTAAAGTATTTTTACTGTTGTCATTTCCATGCAACTCAAAGATAGAATGTTACATGTTAGGTCCTGACCAGGTCCAAACTTTTGATTATTGAGCCCGGTCACCACCGGTCGCCTTGAAATGCTTTGTTCGGAGCGAGGCAGATGGTGATTGTAATGCATACCTCAAGGTGGCGTGCTGACTACTTAACGATTTGAAGACTTGGAGAGGGAGAACGAGTACCAAGGTTTGATCGGCGCCACAGCATTGACAGCACCGGTGGATCCGATAGGTTTCTTTAACATCTTATTCGGTACTATGCAGTCAACTAACGTGCAGTCAACTAACTGACGACACAATATAATGATACTACGTAAATGCTAGGGGCACTCGCTCATTGTTCAACAAGGTGAGTGACGCTGACGGACATGGCCCACAGTACGCTACGTAACGCCCTGCGCTATATTTAGGAAAGCCCAAAGGGTCATGAAGTATTTGATTGATGGTGCCAGTCAGCACCTGTCAAGACCCGGAGAGCAGCTAAAGTTATCGCCCAAGAGTATATACAAAAGGCACTCCAATTCAGTTATGCATTACCACTGTCCAGTATTTTTCCCTCCTTCTGCCAAGGTCATCTCTCACACTCGCTCAGTAATTTCCGCGCGGTCCCCAAACCAAAATGACCCTCGTTGTCGCGCCGACACTGTCCGTTCTGGTCTCGGTATGGATGGAAACACTCTGTTACGGGATAAACGTCGTTATCTACGGCATTTGTCTCTTCATCTTCCTCTCCAATGCAAACAAGCAGGGAGACCGAGCCAGAACGATCGTCCTCGTGATGTCCACGCTTCTCTTCGCAGCTGCAACAGCGCACGTTGCCGTCAATCTGCGGCGACTGATAGAGGGCTTTGTTCTGCCAGCGACGAAGATTGATATGCTCAAGTTCCTCATCGACGTCACCGCACCGACAGACATCGCGAAACAGTACTTGGTCGTGATAGTCAACTTGCTCTCCGATGCCCTGATTGTGCGTGTCAGACTTTTTTCTGTGTACCCTTTACTCATTGCTGTTCGCCTCCCCGTAGACTTGGCGAGTTCATGTTGTATGGGGATATAGATGGCGCATAACCCTCATACCCCTCTTTCTTTGCCTGAGCGTCTTTGGTACGTACACCCGCGACGACCTCTCCCAATCTTGCTGACATTAGGGTTATAAGCTATCGGACTTGCTTCCATCACGACTATCGCTGTTTCCAAACCCGGCTCGTCTATCTTTCAAACCGGAACCAACCAACTTGGCACCACCATGATGGCCCTCAGTCTCGTGATGAACGTGACATCAACGTTCCTCATCGCATCGAGAATATGGTGGGTCACCCGCGAGGTAACACTTGCATATGCATCCCCCAGCAATCCTGGTGGAAAAACTACGTTCGGACCGCGCGTCGGAGGCAGTGACGGAAACCAATGGAAAAAGCGAAACCCGCAGTACTGGCGACTTGTCGTGCTCATCATCGAGTCAGCGTCTCTGGCCGCTTTCGTGCAGATCCTCCTCCTGAGCTTCTACACTGCCAAGTTCCCCGCAGTCTATTTCGTGGCAGACACGAGCGTTCAGACCGCTGCGATGTCGCCGTTATTGATCATTGCGTTCGTGGGATTGTTGAACAGACGGACATCATCGAACAATTGGTCCAACTTTACGTCCTATCAGTCTTATTCCGAGAATGATCGCGTGCACGCTGTGCGCAGACCAGGAGACGGTTCCTCGAGCAGAACGGCCGGAGCGAGCGGAAGAGGCAGGGTGGAAACTCAGCTCTCGGAGATGAAATTCCAAACTCGTTCGGCTTCTCTGGATAGCAGGAGCGAGACGATGAATTTTGGATCCGAGCCCCCGCTCGACTCTCCTGTGACCTCGGTAGAAAAGGGCAAGCACAGGGATATTGAAATAGTTCAGGATCCGATAGCAGGAAACTTGGTCCCGAACCGGAGTTTTTAACTGTTATTGAGTGTAGTTTATGTACGGTTCCTCGATCTCTATTGATATACTTATTTACCTTGCGAAGTAAAGTTCTGAAAGTCCTACATAACCAGTAAGTCAGCTGCCTGGGCAGAATTTGTTTGCACAAGCCAAGAGCGAGACCTATAGTATGTATCGTTTGCGGCTGACGATGTTCAACACGTCCAACTGTTGGTGAACACTACGCTCGGTAGCTCGCAAAAAGCCCAAAATGGATATATACAACCAACGCACAAGGTATAAATAAATAAATAGTTATGTAGCCAAGCAATTTACCTACGCACCGTATTCAAAGGGGAAACAACAAAAAAGGCAAGAGCTCTTCGACAGCAAAGCGACGGTTCCCAAAGTTCAATAAGATAAATACATACGGTGAACTTGAGCAACCCAAGAGTTAGAAAGGCATGAAGAGAAAAAGACAGAGTCGGGGGAAAAGGGACACACAACGCACGACTAATCCCTCTCCATACCAACACTCCGATCCTGGGACATGTATCCGTCGTCGTCGCCACTGTCACCGTCTGCTGAATCATGATCGTGGCCATTTCTTCCTCTTCCTCCTGCACCGCCACCACCAAGTGAGCGCCCACTACCACCACTGCCGCCAGCAGATCCAGCGCCATGTGTTTTATGATAAGCACCCTTTCCTCTTTTCCCGCCCGGATGACCGTTCTGATCACCGCTTTCACCGCGGGGTTTGTTCTTTTCTTTTGTTCGTTTTTTAATCTGAGCTCGTGTCAGCATCTTCTACACTTATGGCAAAAATAAGCAACCCACCAGCTTGGCATACACCAACCCACACGCATTGCATAGCGTTCTTGGACCTGTTGTTGTGGACAGTAAGCAACCAACTCTTCATTATGGGAAGCAAACGCACCTAGCGGTCCTCTCCTCCACTCTGGCGTCGAAGTTGCGGAACAACCTAGACACGTCTGTCCACCACCACCCGCACCACCTGCTGCTCCTGGACCTCCTCCCCCACCACCACTATCCTCTACACCCGCTTCTTCTCCTTTCTGAGATACGGTTCGGTAAACCCACGAAAACAAGAAGGAAAAAAAAAGTGACCCACATGTCGTTTACTCGGCGGAGGCCCTCCACCACTGCCTCCAGTATTTGCACCAGCACCGGAAGCCACAACTCCAGCCGACGACGACGAAGTCGAAGTGGACCCATTTAGTCCATTTACCATGACTTGGACAGGTACAGCATGATTTTCTTTCCCACTTCCCGACGAGTAATTACCATTGTTGGTCAACCCCACTTGAGATGAAGAGTCTTTGATTATCTTGGGCGACCGGGTGTTTGATGTTGTATTGGGTGTATGCTGATGGTGTTGTTGTTGATGTGTCCCATGTGTGCTTGTAGAATGCATCACTGAAGATGGCGGTGGACCATGGTGTCCAGGAGGTGGTATCTGGTGCCCCGAAGGAGGCACATATCCCCCATGTCCAAAAGATGGAATGTTGTGATGGGGCGGATACGAACCATGGTGGTTGTTGTTATGTGAAGACGCGGACGATAACGTTGACGATGTTGACGATGAAGAACCAAGGGGAAGGGATACTTGGCCTGGGGTGGAAGGAGGTGGTGCCGTCGATGACGGAGGTGGACCTTGTCCTTCTTGTGTATGCGCATGAGAATGGGAATGGGAATAAGTAGCCGGATGTCCTTGATGTTGTTGTGGATGACGGTGCTGCTGTTGCTGTCGACAAGCAGCCTCCAACATCTGCGCACCATGCACCGCAGATTGAATCATTCCATCAATCATTTCCGCCGCCTGAGCCTTGTTCATTCTTCCATTATTATCAGCGTTCTCAGTCCCGTTGAGGGTTGGTGAAAAATTAGCATTTCCGAGTTCTTTTCCGCCGTCTATGACGATTTTGTACCTTTCGGTCAACTGTGAAAATAATAAGTTGTTGTTTGACGACATACACGCGCGCGCGTCTGTACCTTTGAATAATCAAGTCCAAAACCAATACCTATGGTAGTAGCCGATGCCGTAGCCGGTGGAGTCGCAGTAGCAGCAGCACTATTCGTCACAGCCATCGGTGCCGAAGCCATACCACCAGAAGTACTAGGAGCAACCGGAGGCGGCGCAGGAGTCGCAGACATGATCTGCGCAGGATGAACCGTCGTCGCGGGCTTGAGCACCGGCGAGTCCTCTCTTTTTCTTCTCGTCGACGGTCTAGAGTTGTGCGATGCATGCGAGACTAGTTGGGCTGGAGACGGGCCGGCAGACGACAGTAATGACGATGACGGTGGACCAGGAGCAGAAGAAGGAGGGGGCACATCCCGCGTAGGCTGGTGGTGGTGTTGCTGTTGGTGATGGTGCTGCAGAGGACGTGAATGAGGAAGAAGTGAATGCGGTTGTGACGGTGTTGGATGTGTACTGTGCCCTGCGTGGCTTGGATGGCTGGAATGGCTTGTGTGGTTTGGATGGGGCGTATGACTTGGATGAGGTGTATGGCTTGCATGACTTGGGTGTGATGCATGACTTGGATGCGTCAAATGGCTCGGAGTATGGCTCGGAGTATGAGTGGTGCTATGATGACTCTGCGCATGCCCGCCCCCCAAATGCGAATGATGCGAAAGTGGGGTCTGGTGTGGTTGAACCGGTGGCGGCTGCTGCGGTTGATGCTGCTGCTGTTGATGTTGCTGGTGGTGTTGTTGTGGGTGGTGATTTTGATGATGATGCGGCGGCGGTGGCGGGGGTTGAGACTGGTGGTGAGTAGGATGATTATTACTATCGACCCTAGACGTAGACTGAGGTATTGGTTGGTGGTGATGCGGATGCGGATGATGGCGGTCATCTATCCTTCTCGGAGGTTCGCCGTTTCCATTAACAAGACTGCTGGTGCTGTACCTACCGTGCCCAGCAGCAGCAGCAGCATGTGCACTGTGCGGGTGCGAGTGACCAGGATGATCAGGCGTAGGAGTGGGCTCCGGCCGACTGCCAGCTGTCAACGGCGGAGGTGGAGGTTGATGAGGCTGAGGCTGGTGAGGTGGTGGATAAGGCGAAGAACTGGTGGCATAATGTGGATGATGTTGCTGCTGTTGCGAGGACGACCATTCCCCTGACCAACTATGAGCTGCTGGTGGTGGTGGTGGTGGAGGTGCTGCTGTTGCCGAGCTCGTTTGGTGGTGAGAATGGTGGTGTTGTTGGTGGTGGTGAGGAGGTAAAGGCTGTGACAAGTATGGATTACTCTGGGTGCTGTAGCTTGTGGGTGGAGGAGGAGCAGGAGCAGGGGTGGTGGTTGTGTATTGTGGCGAGTGAGTGGTCGTCGTCGGCTGGGTCGCAAGGGTCGACCTGCGAGGAGCACCGACTTGTTGGTGGTGGATGTCGTACGAGTGCTGGTATGAGCTGTACTCGTAGTTCATGGTTGGCTGCTGGTGGTGGTACATGTATCGTCCGTCAGTCGCCATTGCTGAGCTCGTCGTTGGCGGTATTAAGGTTGCGTTGATGGCTCTCTCACGCATTCCAAGTCCGTATAATCATTCAAACTAAAATATCCAAAAAAATCCGTGATAAATTCATCCATACGCTGCTCCTTGACGCGCAGCAACTGGAGGTCCACTCCCGTCGCTGCAGTTGGGAGGAACAGGAGCGACATTCCCACCTGCGTTGGGTGGCGGAGGTGCCATATTCGTCACTGGCACGCTAGTTGCACTTCTCCCGCTCGCAGCAGCAGCAGCCCTCTCTCTGGCCCTTCTCCTCCTCTTCAGAATCTTCTTTCGGTTCCTCACAGCACGCCTAAACCTCACATCGTCTCCATAAAACAGATCATACTCGCAAAACGCACATATCCACTCGTCTGCCGGATCCATCAAAGATACTTGCGTCGTCGGTTGGACGATAGGCTCTCCATTCTTCTCTCGTCGTCGTCGCCGAGGTGGGATTTCTGCAGAGAGAAACCGTACTGGAAGTGGACTGACCCAGCTTTGCTGCTGCTGCTGTTGCTGGGGACTGTGCGTATGCGATGCATTGTATGACGAAGACGGTGCAAGTCGGGATGGAACATAGTTTCTGAGGTGATGTGGGTTGGACTCGTTGGCCAGGGCAGATCGCTTCTTTTTCTTCCCTCGAGAAGACTTGGTGGGTGGTGGAGTTTCAGGTACCACAACCGCTTCGGGAACAACGACAGTCTTTGCCGACTTTGTCCGTCCCTTCTTCCCTTTGGATCCCTTTGCTTGGCCCGTAGTCGATTGCTGCGGGGGCACGACCTGCACTAGTGGCTGGCGCACCAAACTTTCATCTTTGATGATGTTATTCGCAGCAGCCAGCTGCTCTGCCTGCCTCGCCAACTCTGCCTCAAACTTGCTCCTCAACACCTTTACCTCTTCCTTTGTCGCGATCAACCGATCAGCAGCTGAGTATAAGAACGTGATCAACCAACCAGGAGGCCCATCGCTACCGCCACTTACTAGCGCTGGGACACACAAACGTGAATTCACAAACAGGAAGCTTTTGTTTCCTGTTCTGGTTTTCTTTTTCCTTCTTCCCAGCCATCCTGGCCGTCCTGACCACCTTCCGTTTCGATAACCTGATTTTTGGCGTATGATGTTCCGGATTGACGTAACTCATCGAGAGAGCCTGGTCCAGCGCCAGCGTGTCCCCGTGTGACAACGCACCGAGAACTGCCGCTAGCTGTCGTTTCCGCGTCTTGAGCATCTCCTTGTGCTGCAGTCCTGCTAGCGTAGCAGCCGTCAGCTTTCCCCTCTTTGCTCCATGGTACAGCGTCGGCACCATCGAAGCATGAGGCGATACCTGTTGATACCCGTAATTCGGATACGGGTACCCCAGTCGATCCAAACACGACGGCGACGAGGATTCCACATCGTCGTATTCGACAGCTCGACCAAAAGGCATATCTCGTTCTTCGCCTTCGTCTTGCGTATGATCACTACTATCTGCGTCGTCCCGTTGAGAAACTGACACGTTCGCTGGCACTTTTCTCTTCTTTGTGTTCCCAGGTTGTTGAAGATGGTTGACATAGTCTCCGTCTCCGTAACTATCGTCTTCTTCATGATGGCCGCCACCTCCCATACCGATACCCATTCCCACACCCATTCCCAAACCACCAAATCCCATTCCCATACTCATCCCATGATACCCTGTCCCGGGTCCATACAAAAACTCTGCCGATTCAAGATCCACATACGGACCCATTCCATCTCCTGTAGTAGCAGTAGTATTCGTCGTCGTTCCACCCAACCGGTCTTTGAACATCTCACCAGCGCTGATACCCGCACTAGCAGCTGCGGCAGCTAAAAACTCTTGCACGCTTCCTAGCATGGGCATGTAATATGACTGTAGAGCCATTCGGGCTGAGAGAGAGTCTGCGCGGGCAAGTAGCTCTTCTTCTTCTTCAGCTCTTGTTCCGTCGTCATTGTTGTTGCAGGAATCAGAGAGGAGATGATGGCCGTCGGTTGTGTCCAGATTGACCGCTGTGGACTGGGGAGGTTGCAGTGATTGTGATTGTCCTTGGGGTGGTGGGGCTGTTCTCGTAGTGGAAGATGATGATGGGAGTAACAGTGATTGTACCTGAGAGGTCAACGCAAGCGGTTGCGTTTGCTGAGGTGCTGATGGTAGATGTGCTGGGGGTGCAAGCAGAGCATTCGCAGCAGCTTCCAGTTCCGCATCGCTTATCAAGCTCCCAGAGGACGCAACGACCGCCGCGGCAGCTGCAGCAACAGCAGCACCAAGCGGCGAAGCCATGACCGGGACTGCGGAAGCCATCGACGAGGGCCCGTGTGCAGATGTCCGCCGACGTTTAGGAAGCGGTTTTACTCGTCGCAGTGTGGTGATCTCGGGAACATTGAAAATGGTCGGAGAACCTGCGTACATTAGAGCGAAGAGAAGGCAGAAAAAAAAAGATGATGATGATTGGACTTGAACAAAAAGGAACAACTGAATTCCGGGGAGGAGATATAAATGGAGTGACACGATTCGCTGAGTAATTTGAGGGTTGGCCCTGGCCTTGCTGTACGTCCACTGCGTGTTTATCCCTGAGAGTATGACATATAAGCAGGGGGGATATGTACTGGCGACTGCCAGAAATGTTACATTAAAATGGCCATAACTCCAATGGCAGGAATCAAAGGTCTCATGAATTTCTACACTCGATTCTATTCTAAACGTTCATATATTAAGAAAGGAGAAAGTCATATAAACTGTACAGTAGCATTGGAATAACACTCGATGCGATGCTCTATAATTCCCCGAAAAAAGCAGAAGAAAAAAAACTATAAAAAAACTTGTTCCGTCTCGTACTCTATACTAGTCATGCATGTCGGCGGGTATATCTTTCAATAGTCCACTGCGTCGCAATACACTTTTTTTTGGAATCAGGATTGTATGGCGAGGGTATAGTATACGTGCATGTGATGTATCGCGAAACATTAAACTTGCATGGCTTGGATTGGATGTGCTGACTTGCGCTTGCTTACAGGAAATGAATGAATGAAATTGTTCGCGTCTAATGAGTTGAAGTGCAGGTGATTGAAAACCGATTAGTCGTGGTTGGATGTACAATAGACGTTTGATACGTCATTAGATGCGATTGATGTGAGCAAGCGTAGAAAACGAGAGAGGGCGAGGGAATTCGATTAAGAGCAGCGCAAAAATATGTTGGACCAACAGTCTTCAGGTGTCGGTCGTCTAGTGTCCAGTTCAACTGTCCAGTCAGGGATAAATAGCTGTTCGAGCTCTTTTTTTTTGCCAGTTTTTTGCATTTTTTTCGTCTTCAGTCGAGGGGAGGAAGGGGAGGGGAGGCATAGAGAGAAAGTTAAAGGGAATGCATAGTGTTGGCGCCAGTGGTCGTTTACCACCAGCCTTGGCTTTGGCCTCCACCGCCGTTGCTGTATCCTCCGCCATAGTTGGAACCGCTGTATCCGCCGCGGCCACCACCGTATCCACTTGTGTTGCTGCCACCATAACCACCGCCACCGCCACCGCCACCACCACCACCAGTTCTGTAATCTCTTCCGCCGCTGCTGCGGCCTCCACGCCCACCACGTCCGCCTCTACCACGGTAGCCACCAGCACCACCAAAGGAGGACTCGTGTACCATCGACTCCAACCAAGCAGGTATATCTTGATTAGCCTCCCTTAGCAATTCCAACAAGTCTCGGACAATATTCTTGTTCCCGCGGTTGAAGAATGCTGTGCTGATACCCGTATTGCCGGCACGACCAGTGCGGCCAATACGGTGGACATAGTCATCGATGTCAGAAGGAAGATCATAGTTGACCACATGGGTTACGTTGGGAATATCGAGACCACGAGCAGCGACAGCTGTAGCAACAAGAATGGGCGTACGGCCAGTTCGGAATGTTTGAAGAGCCGATTCACGTTCGCGCTGAGTGCGGTCACCGTGAATGGACGTTGCGGGGAGGCGGTTGGTCATTAAAAAATCGCTCAGCATATCAGCCATGCGTTTAGTCTCCACAAAGACAAGCGTGAGACCAACCTCCCCCTGGTTTTGTGGGGTGAGAATGTCAAGAAGTGCACTACGCTTATCGCTGTCCTCGACATACTCGATCTTCTGCGTGATATTCTCAGAGGTACTGCCGACCCGACCGACGCTGAGGAAGATATAATCTTTGAGAAAGTCTCTAGCAAGGATTTGAATGTCGCGGGGGAAAGTGGCGCTGAACATGAGTGTCTGACGATCCTGAACATCAGGCATGTCTTCACCCTGAACAATGCGCCGAATTTGGGGTTCGAAACCCATATCCAGCATACGGTCAGCTTCATCGAGGACAAGATATTTGATATTGGCGAGACTGATGCGGCCACGCTCGATCAGATCGACAAGCCGACCAGGTGTGGCGCTGAGCAGGTCGCAGCCCTTTTCAATCAACCTGAGCTGCTGATGAATATCGGCGCCTCCGTAAACGACAGCCGGCCGGACCCAGGACCGGTAAGCAAACTTGCGAGCTTCTTCATGAATCTGAGAGACTAGCTCCCGAGTAGGAGCGAGAATCAAGGCCGTGGGATAAGCTTTACGCGCCCGTGGATAAGAGGAGCCTTGGTCAGCCGGAGGAGGACGAGGCCCGGCAGCAAATGAAGCTGACAAAATGGGGAACAAGAATCCGGCCGTCTTACCCGAACCGGTCTGAAACACCTCGAGTCAGAACTTATATGCTATAATTATGAAGAACTGCGCACCTGTGCACAAGCCATCAAATCCCTACCATTTGCCACGATAGGAACAGAGTATTTCTGAACGGGTGTAGGAGTCATATACATTGCAAAGTTGATGTTCTCGAGAAGGACGGGGTCCAGGGGGGAATTGGCAAAAGAGAGGACGGGTTCAGGCACACCGGCGCCTGTGGCTTCGACAGGAATGTCATCGTATTTATCAAAGTTGATGCCAGTATGTTGTTTTGAAGGATCGTTGGCATCGCCAAACAGTTCTTTTTCAAGACGCGCATTGCGGCCGCCTACAATGTGTTTTCCATCCCGCCATGTGCCATGGCCAAACACTGTATCGGCACGAGGAGCGCTGTTAGTTTCAAGGCTCCTTGCGGACCAGTTGGGAGAGGACGGGGCAGAAGCCCAGCTACCACCACCGCCTCCGCGAGAGTTGCTGAACAAGGACCCTCTGCCACCTCTATCATTCGTGAAGGAACCTCTTCCAGAGTCATAATTGGAACGACCGCCTGCGGGGGGAGTTGAGGTGCGGTTGTCAGCCCAACCGTTGCCGCTGGGTCTACTATGAACCAAATCAGGATTATGATGACGCAAGCAATTAAGAGCAAAGGGAACGACATACCTATGGCTAGGTGCAGTAGAAGCAGCGGCAGCACGCTGCCTCAAATGCGGGGGGACATAAGCACTTTTGTTGAGACCAGCTGGATGGTAACGATCTCTGGTCAGATGCGCTCTGCTGCTTCGGACGACGAGAGACGTACTGAACTGACCGTCGAGACCAGTATCACCGCCATTTACCAGACCATTTGTCATATTTGAGTTTTTGATGATGGTGAAAGAAAGAAATGCACCAGTTGCCGTTCCTGAAAACTTCCCCACTCAAAGGCCATTTGTCAGCTGGTATGTCCCACAGTCACGTGTACACCATCTCTGTGCTGGCAGCGCGCCTGCCGCCAAAGTAACCATGTCCCATTCGCACTCGCACGCTCCAGGCGAACAACACTCGCATTCGCACTCCCAAAGCCCATTACTGTCCCCACAGACTCCACTAACGCCTCAGACGCCTCAGACACCACACTCACCTCATTTGCCCAGTCCTGATCCGTCTGCACTAGCTCTCATTGAACAGGATTTCAGACCAGTGTCACTCAAACTTGGCGCAGACAATCATATTGCACTCTGTGAACCACACGGGCTAGAGAAATGTACAGACTGCAACGTTGACTTTCAATCGCTAAACCGCATGTCGCGGATATTGGCGAACAATCCAAACCTCCGGTGTCCACCTCCAGTCAACGTTATCACGCAAAAGTTGACCCAATTGGTGACGAGTACCAAAGACGAAGGAAATGTATGTTTTATACAAACCTTTCTCAATAGTATCACGTCGTTTTGACCAGTACACACGTTCAGGCACTTTTCAAAAAAGGACTACATGTAAACGCCATTCAGAAATACGCAGCAGCAGCTTCATTTGCTATCCAACGGCCACCCTGGGAGGCGAACCAGCGCATGCGTGAAGAATTGACTACTATCATGTCCAACCGCTCTGCTGCGTTTTACGAAGCAGGCGACTATGTCGCTGCTCTTGCAGATGCAGAATTTGTCATTCAGCTCCGACGAAATTGGAGCAAAGGTCATTTCCGCAAGGCAAAGGCATTGCACGCGCTTAATAACATTCCTGAAGCATGCGACGCTGTTAGACTTGGATTGTCATTTGAGCCGAATAATCAGGTAATGTCGAGTCAGATTGACGTGGAGACATTTGTGTTGACGTCTTGCAAGGAGTTGGCAGTGGTCTTGTCGGACCTTTTAAAGGCGGAAATAGCTGGAGCAGATTCGATACCAGCTACTCCTGTGACGGCTTGATACCTTATATTTGTTCTGTTATTATACCAACTATGCATGGTCGGTGAAAATATATGTGCGCATAAATCGAACTAGTTATGACGAGCTTGTACTCTTCTGCTCCTTGACCTCTTCTTCCGGGATTTTTGGAATAACGTCGTTATTTTCCAATAGCTTTTCCAATTCACCGGACTGGTGCACTAAGGTTGGTGGCACCATCAGCGCCGACTTTTCAGAAAGAGCTGAATTACTTACTTCCCAACACGATATCACAACCACCCACAAATTCTCCATTCACATACACCTGTGGAATAGTCGGCCATTCGCTAAAATGCGTCAAATTCAATACCGCAACAATAAACAATAAAAAACCCACTCACGCATACTCCTTGATCGAATTCCTCAACTCGGGATCGACCAGGACATCATACGTCTGCATCTTCTCAGCTGGCACACCCTGCAAATCTAGAATCTGGACCACCGCACGGGAGAACCCACACTGCGGTAGTTCAGGAGTGCCTTTCATGAACAATACCAGTGGTTTGGCTTTTACGGCGGCATCGATTTTGGCGCGGACTTGCTGTGATATGAATCGGAATGAGGTGGGATTGGGGTGGTGGAAAAGCCGTGAAGAGAGAGACGAGCCGCGGGTGGCTGACCGGAAGAAAAGTGACATTGGTGGGCGTGGGAAATGGCTGGGCGACATTCTATAATAATAGCTGGTTGGCTGCATAAAAAGGTTTGTCGCTGCACGTCCACTGATCAACGATTGCGAGCATGAGTTTCTGCGACAACTGTGTTAAAGGTCAGTTTGCTTGCGGGTTTGATTACCTGTGACGCTGATCTAATCGAAATCAAGGTGTAAGGCACGAAGGCACCCAGCCGGTGAGGTATATTTTACCTTTGCCGGGTGGATGATGGCTGACTTCAGTGCCCATGGCAGGCAAATGGGAGAAGATCGGAGGCGTCAATTGTTATGTTGGCACACCTGAAGGCGACTACGCCAAGGACAACTTAAACTCATCTTGTTCCTTCCCGACATTTTTGGCGCCCAGCTTATCAATAGTCAGGTCATTCTACTATCACTGACCATCAACAGACCCCAATACTGATATATATATCGCATAGCTACTCGTCGATGATTTCGCCAATAATGGATTCAAGGCAATAATCAACGCGTTCATGGATGCATTGATACTGAATTTCGACGCTCAGACTATTGCCCCAGATTACCTGAATGGTGACCCAGTCTCTCCCGATGCCTTTAACCCGGGAGTGAGTCCTGAACAAATTCTTGCAATTCGCTTGGTCGTACTTACCTTCTCTCCGGGATATAAGAGAGAGTACTTTGATGGCTGCACTCACGGCTTTGCCGTCCGTGGTGACTTGAGTGACCCGAAAGGCAAGGCAGGTAAAGAGGGTTCATTCGTGGCTACCGTCAAGTGGTTCCAGGCGCATCTCTGAATGTGCTCGACGTTTGATTAAAAGTTGTACGTTTAGCGTTGTAAGATAGATGTGAATGCAAGACATGCACTTCAACGTTGTAGTCTTGCGTTTGGGGCTTGTCTATTGGCACGCCGCGCATAATCTGGGAAAGGTCGCAAGGAAAACCCAATGTCGACCCAATGTCGCCGAGCGATGACCGCGCCGAAGCAGTCAAGCTTGGGTACTATGACCACTTCAACGGCCCCAATCGCAAGATTCGCAACTCCACCAGAGCCGGCCCACCTCAGCAGAACTTACTCGTGATTACACCTTTCTCCTCTGCGACCCCGGTCTTCCATTAGAACCTTCGGACTCTTAGTATGAAACATTCAGGCTTTTACTACGGTTAACCTTGTATGGCAGTATTCGATATAGTACATGAGAGAGAAAGTACTGCATTTTGTGACCTACGAAGAACCCATTTGGCGATCTCAATCGAACGCTTTGTTGTACACTGACTCCCAGATGGTCGTAAGGACCCGAACGTCATAGGGCGTCTCGGCATGTTGGACTGCGTCTCGGATCAACCCTTCGGTAGCATCGTGAGCGACCAAGTTCTCTGCCATGCGGATATTGGCACGCGTGCCCAAAACCGTCTCGAGGCCTTCAGCGGTCAGGGGCGGGGAGAAGACCTCAAAAGAGGTAATGAAATTCTGCACGTCTGCATTTGACGAGTACATCGCACGGAATTCATGCCAGCGAGCGGAAGGACGCCATGTGGCGAGGATCATTTGTCGGGCCATGTCGAGCAGAATTCGGCGTCTCAGGGTGCGTAGAATCCCGAGGTCCTGGATTCGATGCATGTTATTGACATTTTGACAAGTGGAAGATAAGAATGGTAAACGCACGCTGATAGCCGCCCTATAAAGTTGGCTATTTTCGTCTTCTAAATCCGTGACCCGGGACTGGAGCTCAGAAATCTTGATGTCTTGAGCAGAGATCTTGATGTGATGATGTCTTGAGCAGAGATCTTGATGTCTTGAGCAGAGATCTTAATGTCTTGAGCAGAAATCTTCTTTTGCATCTCCTCGACCACTTGGAGGATGTTGGTTAACTGATCGACCGCTCCACGTTTACGAGGAGCTTTTGGGACTAGGAAAGCACATGAGGTTGCTGAGACAATGGAAAAAGTCAGGTACAAACGAGCATCCTCAATCTTCTTCACGCGTTCATTGATGACCATTTCCTGAACATTCTTCCTCAGGGTTTTGGAATGACCTGGTATTGTTGGGTATAGAACAGTAAGCAAGTAGAAGGGACAAATGAGTTATGCATACTATATATAGCCCTGGGCCCCTGTTGCACGCGGTCGTCAC
>KN818241.1:182026-192175 GCA_000827485.1 Amanita muscaria Koide BX008 | reverse complement strand
GTACGGGAGGCCCTGCCTTTGGCTGCCTTATTCTTGCGAGTGATCTTGTATTGCGCTTGGGCCCGAATGAGTACGCGCATGGCTTCTTTGTCGAACACGCGGTCGTCACGCGTCTCAAATGTATACTTCATCTCTTACAGCTTCCACATGCTTTGTGGAAACCGTTGCAATTCAGTCTGCACTAGCAGGGCTGTTTGCAGTGGACTTCCTGATAAACGATAATCACTATCATGATCCCAGACTGCAGGAGGCCTTGAGGCTGGGGGTACTTCATGGCAAAAGATCAAGAACGTCCTGTGCATATTATACATCATGTCCACCGTCACTTCGTTCGACACTACGACCGTTCGCTCTTGGGATAATCCCCAACACGACACCTTCGATACCGTCAAATTCCCGCGCCCATATGTCGCCCCTCCCCGTCTCCCGCACGGCCTGCGTCAGCTGGAAATTGACCACAGATGGAATATTCGTGTCCTAAGCCCGATCGAGAACATTCAGAGGGATTCCGCCGTCTATCATGTTTCCACTTGGCATGATACCAAGCTCTATAGTGGTATCCTCGATTCTCTTAATCTCGCTCCCGCCAACTTGGATATCATGTGCGGTGAGCACAGACGCGATTCCAATTCCCCAAACAATGTGCGCATCAACTTTGAACGCCCCTTCGTCACCCCTCCCAAAGTCGTCGTCTTCTTCAACGCCTTCGACCTCTGTCGGTCGAAAAACTGGCGTCTCAACACTACAGCGACCAACATTGACAAGTGGGGGTTCACACTCAACATCAACACGTGGGCCGACACCATCTTTCACAGTGCCCAGGTCGGGTGGATCGCCTACCCTGAGGACCGCGAGAACATCTTCAGTACTTCGGTTAACACCAAGGACGTCCGGCCGTCCTATAAACCACAGCTTCAGCAAGGAAAGAACATTTCCTTTGGCAATGCCAAATTTTCGAAGTACCCCGACGTCTTCGTCGCGTTGAACGAGTTCGATATTGATAACAATGCTCGGTTCCGTATCAAAGCGTACGTTGATAACGTTTCGACGAAAGGGTTGACCTGGCACATCGATAGCTGGGCTGACACCATTCTTTACTCTGCCGCTGCCACTATTATTGCGGTGAACTGAAATGCTGGTCTTGTGGATTAGACTTTCTGTACTAATAGTCTTGCATTTGGACTCGTCTGCACAGGATACCTTCTTTACGACTGACGCTCTGGTCGTAGTTTGTAAAGATGAAATACTACTACCTCCCGTATTCGGTACTTATGCACCATCAAGTCGTGTTACTGCTGATTTGATTATCTCAGCTGCTGCGGGCGGTTCTGAGGCCTTGAGGCTGGAGTACTTCATGGCAAAAGATCAAGAACGTTCTGTGCATTTTATACATCATGTCCCCCGTCTTTTCATTTGACACTACGACCGTTCACTCTTGGGAGATTTCCCAGCCTGACACCTCCGCTACCGTCAACTTCCACCGTCCATATGTTGCCCCTCCCCGTCTCCCTCACGGCCTGCGTAAGCTAGACTTTGGCCGCGGCTGGAACATTCGTGTCCAAAGCGCGATTGATAATATTCAGAAGGATTCCGCCGTCTATCATATTATTACTTGGCTCGATACGAAGCTCTATAGTGGTATCCTCGATTCTCTCAATCTCGCTCCCGCCAACTTGGATATTCTGTGCGGTGGGCACAGTCGCAACTGCTTATCTGATCCCAAATCTCCAAGCGATGTGCGCATCAACTTTGAGCGCCCCTTCGTCACCCCTCCCAAAGTCGTCGTCTTCTTCGGCGGCTTCGACCTCTGTCAGTCGAAGAACTGGCGTCTCAGCACTACAGCGACCAACATTGACAAGTGGGGATTCACGCTCAACATCAACACATGGGGCGACACCGTCCCTCACTATGCCCAGGTCGGGTGGATTGCCTACCCCGAGGACCGCGAGCACATCTTCAGTGCTTCGGTTAGCACTCAGGATGTCCGTCCGTACTATAAACCCCAGCTTACGCAAAGCAAGGACATCACTTTTGGTGATGTCGAATTCTTGAAGTGCCCCGATGTCTTCGTCGCGTTTAACCAGTTTGATATCGATTGCAAAGCTGGGTTCCGTCTCAACGCATATGTTGATAACGTCTCGATGAAAGGATTGACCTGGCATATCGATACCTGGCATGACACCGTTCTCTACTCTGCCGCTGCAACTATTATTGCGGTGCACTGGTAAGATGCTGGTCGCGTGATTTTGCTTTCGGTACTTGTAGTCTTTCGTTTGGACTCATCTTCACAAGGTTACCTCCTTTACGACCGACGCTCTGTTTGTGTTTTGTTAAAATGAAAACACTAGTGGCTCTCATGTTTGGTTATACGTACCTCGAGTAGTGTTAATTGCAGACTTGGTATCCCAGGAAGCTGGCCGCGGCGTCGCAGCTAACTGGCGTATATAGAGGCTTAACGATTATCACCTTGCCGTAGCCGAAGGGAAGGTCACTCCCTAATCCTATGGATGCCTGGTGCATTCGTCTCGGTACGGCAAGGTCCTTCCCGGCGGCTTACTATCAAGTACGTTGATCACAT
Organism: Amanita muscaria Koide BX008; assembly: GCA_000827485.1. Lineage (NCBI taxonomy): Eukaryota > Fungi > Basidiomycota > Agaricomycetes > Agaricales > Amanitaceae > Amanita > Amanita muscaria. The sequence goes on along the minus strand of KN818241.1, from coordinate 189,597 downwards.
GACCTACTACTAGTAGAAAGCAAGTCATGTGATCTACGCGTCCTGAGTTGTTCAAGTTCGTGGCAAAAGATCGGCAGTTGTAAGTATACTGTATATATCCTAAATCATCATGTCCACAGTCTCTTCGTTTGACACAAAGACTGTTCGCCCTTGGGACAATCCCCAGCCCGACACTTTCGCTACCGTCGACTTCCCCTGTCCATATCTTGCCCCTCCCCGTCTACCTCACGGCCTGCGTCAGCTAGATATCGACCACCAGTGGAACATCCGTGTCCGGGGCACGATTGAGAATATCCAGAATGATTCCGCTGTCTATCATGTTAGCACTTGGCTCGATACCAAGGTATATAGCGGTATCCTCGATTCTCTCAATCTCGCTTCGGCCAACTTGGATATCCTGTGCGGTGAGCACAGGCTCGATTCCCCAGGCGATGTGCGCATCAACTTTGAGCGCCCCTTCATCACCCCTCCCAAAGTCGTCGTCTTCTTCAATGCCTTCGACCTCGATAAATCGAGGAACTGGCATCTCAGCACTACAGCGACCAACGTTGACGAAAAGGGATTCACCCTCAACATCAGCACATGGGGCGAAACCATCTTTTACAGTGCCCAGGTCGGGTGGATTGCCTACCCGAAGGACCGTAAACACATCTTTAGCACTTCGGTTAGCACCGGGGACGTCCGCCCACCCAATAGACCCCAGCTTAAGCAAGGCAAGAGCATTTCCTTCGGCAAGGTCGCATTTTCGAAGTACCCCGACGTCTTCGTCGCTTTGAACCAGTTCGATATTGATTGCAATGCTGGTTTCCGTCTCAATGCATACGTTGATAACGTTTCGACGAAAGGGTTGACTTGGCACATCGATAGCTGGGATGACACTATTCTCTACTCTGCCGCTGTCACTATAATTGCGGTGGAATAAAATGCTTGTCGCGTGGCTTTCAAGACTTTCTGCACTTACACTATAGACTTGCATTTGGACTCTTCTTTACAAAATACCCTCTTTACAACCAATGCTTTGTTTGTGGTTTGTAAAGATGGTTCCCTTCGTGGTCATATATACGTCAAGTACATAGTGCAATTTGCTGATACTAACCCAGAAAAATAGGGGAACGACTTGGAATTGGATGCGAGCCGCCAGACTTATTTGGGTTTCGACTATCTGGTTTGTTGGACACGAGTCAGCCACTGTCAGCCACACTATGCATCGTATTTGTTTAATCCTCGACCCCTTGGTTTTCAACTGTCCGGTTTGGAATTGGAGCTACTGTCAGCCACACTATGCATCGTATTTAATCCTCGACTCGTTTGGTTTTCGACTGTCTGCTTCTTTCTTCCGTGATCATAACGCATAAGATAAGTGTTACGCTTCACTCGAGTACAGGAGATCAGTGCATGATCATATCGGATTACGTGCAATCATAGTATAGTACATGAGGCTTCTTATTCATTCAAATCAAGAACCATACAGACACCGAGGAGATGAATGGTTCGCCGGTGGCAGATTCCGGTTCCAAGAAATACTCATACCAAAGTCCAAAGTCCAGGCGCCGCGGTGTTTTTGTAAGGCGAATTCTGCTTGTCATTCCTGTTCATAGACGAGATGTTCCTTTACTAGACAACTGTGGCACACCCCAAATATGTAGGTAGAAGGGATAGTCGGATGTCGGTCCAGGCAGACGATTTACTTAATATGCTTAATCCAACATCGAGGCGACACAGATATAGAGTTATAATTAAACCATTTCTTTGATCTTTGGGCGAAAAGCATGGTTGGCCTGCAACTTAAGCAACCGAACCGCTGCAAGCGCTGACTATTGCGTCGTTAGAACATACACAAGATGACAAGGGGTACGACCTACTTGCGCTCCAGTCGCTGTTTGGTTTGTTCGCGGGCGTGGCATTGGTCCACCATTTCGCCTGTACACGCAACGTTGAAGAGAAAATGCTCTGGAGTACATCCTAATAAAACTTACCATCCAGATGTACCTATTAATCAATCACAGGTGTCAGCGACTTGTATGACCGTAGATCATTGCACATACCCTCCATATGATACTCGAGAATTTGCAACGTAAAAGGACCTAGGGACATACGCTGCAGCAGTGCAAGCAGGGAAAGTGAAGCCAGTTCCGCCTGCGGCTGTCAAGGCGTTCTTGATGGATAAATCATAGCGATTGTTGGCTGGAAGGAGTCTCAACTGTCGTTGTTGTCAGAAGCCGGATAAACGACTCACCGTAGGTTTGAGAAGCATCCCATAACATGACTCCTCCAAAAGAGGGGAAATTCTTTTGCATGGTCGTTGCGATACTCTGTAACGTGGCCGGGTCGACATAACCGGTACCTGCAGCCGTGCTTGAGGCCGGAGCTCCAATATATACTTTGACGTTTGGGTTTGGACTTATAGTCCGCGCCCAGTTATCCCTTTAACCAGATGTCAAGCCAAAATATCACGGAAGTGCACAGTTAGCAGTTAGCATACCAAAGCCCAAAATCCCAACCCTATCGATATGTTGAGCTCTATAAGAAAGAGAGGAAGAAAGAGCGCACGGAAGGTGAGGAATATGCCTGAAAACCACAAGGGTTATTATAGAATCTACATTTACTTAGTATGATGAATGTACTGCTCGAGTCCGAGCTTACTGAACTGTTAAGAAATTGAAAGGATACATGCAGACATTGAGCGAAGAACGAACCGTAAATTGCGTCGAAACTGGCCGTACTGAGAACACCACCCAGGCTCGTATCTGGGTAGACACATTGAGGTGCGCCCGTGATGTAGTATCTTGGTCGTTGAGCATGTAACCAATCGCATTGACAGCGGCACTTACTGCTTGCTAGCTCCGCTAGCTAAAGAGCGAATCGTGTTTATAAATGTCGCGTAGCAGGTGGAGGAACCACCTTCGATGTCAAGATCCACGCTATAACGTATGTCAGCGTACGGAAGGAAGTCGTATAGTTGTTTTTACCCATCCAAGACGGCATTGCCGAACGGCCGCGTGGACGAAGTACCACCCAAAAATATGTTCCATATGTTTTGGGCGAATTGCTGCGCCTGGGCATCAGAAGAGAAACCGACTGATCCAGTAGCCCCTCCCAAACTGATTGTTATTATCTTGCCCTTTGATTGACAGTATTGAATGTCATAAGCCAAGGCTGCACAATTGAGAAGACTTGTTCCTGGGAATGTTGCATTATCCGTTGGGTTGCAGATCTGATAAAGTAATTATAGTCTGATCCAGTGCGAGAGAAAGAGCCTTACATTTGCAATATCTAGAGAAGGCAGTCCACCAGTGCTAAAAAAGCTGGTGACAAATGCCAATGGAAATACATCTATGGCATCATCCTGGAAAGGCTTTCAAAAACGTCCATGGGGGAAAGAGAGAGAAGACTGACATTACAGTAGTATGCGAGTGTTTTCTGACAGTTTGCCGTGTCGCTGCTATGTGTTGCACCATAAGAATCCTGTCCCCAGTAACTGTAATGACATCAGTGGAATCGATGGAGTGGCATGGCGACCACATACACAGCAACCTGTAGGGATAAGATAGATATGTGCTCCAAGATAATGTACTGACGTTGTCATAACGAGAGTTGTCAAAGGCAAGAGCCTCTCGGAGGGCGAAAGTCGCAAGAAAGGTGGCCAAGAAAAGCAACATTCTATTGCTCTATCGAGGGGCGATGTTATTGAGAGGGAAGAGGGCGGCAGCCAAATAGTACCCGCAAAGTTAGCGCTTTGCAGAACTTCATGTATTGACGTGAAAGCCGCAGGCGGGTATACACGGTTTGAATTTAAATCCGGTTCGGAGGCATAAAAGACTCAGATTCCTTACAACGTCATGCGGTACCATGAAGGATGAAAGCGGATGCCTTTTTTGACTTTTTATTCCGAGGTACTTCGACTGGGAACGCGGAACTCTTGAGTGCGGGGCACTGCGGGCTAGTGATTAGTTTTCATGGTTGCGCCACCAGCATTTGGACACCCGCTATTCACCTGGATGATCCGGCCCTGCGGGGTTTTGATATTCAGGTATCCGTCGTTTAAGTCGTTGGCACCGCCTGAGTTCAAATCGACTAGTAGAGGGTGTAAGAAGGGTGTGCGAGATACATTGTCTAAGCAGACCTAGGTGGAGAATCTACGTAGAAGAGCTCACCTCAGTAGATGGTAATCGTGCTGTCAGTGAGCTATAATCAGTTCAGTGCCGGGCTCCACTGCTTTGTGGGAAATACTACTGCTAACAGAATCAGTGGCACTGATCCCGAGTGGTCAGCTGCAAGTCACATCTAACAAGGAGCTTGTACAGCATAACAGCCCCGGGCCATGCAGCCAGGAATCATCTCTCAGTCTAGTCTCCGCAGATAGCGAATAAAGGTTATTTGATAAGAACAATTTAAGTTGTTGGATTGTGTCGAGAGTAATACCAATAAGAATCTTTTGCGAAGGTTCAGATCGCCATTCTTCCTGCTGGGGTTTCTACTGCGAGAACCGCCTGACATGCAAATGATCATCATTTGCGGGAGGACCCATTATGCCCATTATGTAGTACGTACCTTGAGTGACCCGCCACCGAAACATCCGTCCTATGCATATCCGAGTCCTAGGTTCGGCTGAGAAAGTATACAGATGCATGTAACCAGAAAAATCCTTCCATGGGTATGTATGGGTTCTCTCTCAGGGTCGAACTGCTTTGCGTCTGATCCCCAGCTGAGGTCCTGCCGTCACTACGATACATTTGTGCAAATGGAATGAAGCAGAGAGAAATCATGATGTCCATGTGACTTGGACCAGCCAAACTGCGTCTCTTCTAGATCATCCTGCACTCGCATATTCCTCGCCAGCCTTGAGTATTCGGGAGTATTCGGTATATCCTTGTTTAGTCGTGATCAATGCGGTGATAGAGATCAAACGACGCGTCCAACCTATATATAGTATGGAGTCACCATGCCCTCTGCACTGAACTTCAATTGTCCCCGCTGAGCTAATGAGTCTGTGCCCCGACTGTGTCAAGAGTGCGTTGACCTTGTTATTTGCTGATCTCTTATCCTCTCACTCAATCTTTGTATCAGGTGTTCGGCACGAAGGAACGCCTACTGGTGCGCGCATATATTTAATCTCTCCTTCTTTGCTTTCGAAGTTCAACTGTGATCTAGGCAAATTTGAAAACATCGGTGGTGTCAATTGCTATGTTGCGACACCTACAGGCGATTACCCAAAGGACAGGGTACTTCTTTACCTCGCCGATGCTCTTGGTCTTCATTTCAATGCTCAAGTGAGGTTTTTGATGTACATGGTGATTATGACCATTGAGACGGTTTTGTCTTAGCTCCTGATGGATGATTTCGCAAACAATGGATACATGGTATACTTCAGGCTCCTCGCCCTTTAGTTTCTCTTGTTGAATCTAATCCACAGACTATCGGCCCCGATTACCTCTATGGTGAACCGGTCCCCGAGAGTATTTTAACAAACTTCGTAATCTATCTTTTAATACATCATGTGTCTACTCATTTGATCTGATGTTCTGAAAAGGACCAGGCGATCGTCAAAAAATGGGTATCGGAGCATACCCAGGAGCGAACACGCCCTCATTTGGACAAGGTGATAAATGCATTGAAGGAACAAGGCATTACAAAGTTTGCAGCGACAGGATACTGTTTCGGAGGTTAGTCGTTGAGGCTCTGTTCGTTTAGTCATCAACGAGTACCGTGTAGGTCGATACGTCTTCGATCTGTCGTTTGAGCACATCATTGACGTCGCGATTACTTCACACCCGTCACTGTTGAAATTGCCAGACCTTGAGGTAAACTCACATTATCCGGTTCTCTGCAACTCTTTACACACAAATTTATCTCCCTACAGAAATACGCGTCCGTTTCGAAAGCTCCCCTTCTCATCAACAGCTGCACAGTCGACGGCCAGTTTCCTCCGGAGATGCAAGCCAAGGCTGATGAGATACTAGGAGGCGGAAAGTATGCTTACGGATACAGAAGAGAGTATTTTGAAGGATGTACGCATGGGTTTGCAGTGCGCGGTGATTTAAGTGATCCATTAGTCAAAGCGGCAAAGGAAGGCGCATTCACAGCTGCAGTTGAATGGCTCAAGCTTTATTTCTGAACGACTTTATACAGTAGACCATGTACAGTATCTTCACTAGCTTCACTGCTTGGATGGCTTACCCTCTTCTCTGCCTGTGCGGTCCCAAAAGCGTTGGCTGTAGTTTTTACACTTACACGTAAGTAGAGTGACGTAAATGCCTGAAAAAACAGAGCCAATCAGAAAAATGAAAATGAAAATAAAATGAAATATCAATATTCCATAACAGGCTCTGTCAGTTTTGCCATCTGTCAAAACTCCAAACGCGTTTTGCCCTCATGTCACTCACAACTCTACTCAAGTTCCAACCATGTAGACGCATGACTCCGTTCATGATGATGCAGGCTACGAGACAAATGTCTTTCGGCCCAGCAACGCGATACCAGGTCACTCGACTTTTCCCTCGTCGCTCTGCTCTCAGCGAGTCGACGCGTCTCCCATCTTTGTCATTCAATACGTCAAGAACTTTTTCTTCTTCTTCGCCAGTATGGAACGAAGTATCGAATGAAAAAGGCGCACCTCGTGAACAAACGCCGTCGCGCACAATTTATATTGGAAATGTTCCCTATGCAGCTTCAACTGAGCAACTTGAGGAGATGTTTTCCTCCTTTGGGAAGATTGAAGCTGTTAGAATGAGTACGTTGCTTTCTTTTTCTACTTTAGCTTTATCATTGACATTGGTTGGTCTCTGCTTCTCCCAGAATACGACGACGAAGGAAAAAGTATGGGATATGCGCATATCGACTTTGTAACCGAGGCAGACGCGGTGGCAGCAGTAGAAAGCGCGCAAGAGGAGCCCTTTTGGTTGAACAACCGAACGCTCATGGTCAACTTTGCCAGACCGGGCATTAAAAGAACTAGAACTAAGCCTCCCCAAATACCTTCCAACAGGCTATTTTTCAACGAGTTTGATGGGACGACAAATGACTTGCAACAGAGTTTGGAAAAATACGCAAAGTCGATTGTAAGGATTGATTTCCGTGCGTACCTATCTTTTTTTTGTATGCTGCATGTAAGGACGAGCGCTAATGTATTGTTGAGCAGATAAAGACAGGAGAACTGGCGGACTGTTAAACCGCGGGCATATCCGTTTCACCAGCGAGGAAATTGCCACTTCTGCCCTTAACGAGATGAATGGTTCGGTGACGGATTCCGGTTCCGAACTTCATCTGGAATACGCGTACCGAAGGAGCGAAAATTAATTATATTTTCGGGCGGTGTTTTTGTAAGGTGAATACTGCTTGTCATTCATAGACGAGATGTTCCTTTACTATACAACCAAGACACCCCCAATACGTACGTAGCCTAAAAGTTGTCGGTTCAGGCAGACGATTTAATGTTACATTTAATATGCTTAATACAACATTGAGGCGACATAAATCTATCTATTATAATAAAGGACAGTTGACTTAAAGGGTCGGAAAAGGGTCGGAAAAGGGTCCGGTCCACTTTTGGATAAGCTTTCCTTTAACGGTAA
>KN818241.1:164390-181926 GCA_000827485.1 Amanita muscaria Koide BX008 | reverse complement strand
CCCGCAGCACCTGTGCCAGATGTCATCAGTCGTGAATCAATTCCGATAGTAAAAAAGTAGAAACCCACCTCCTGGAATGTCATTCTGTGTCCACCATTGTGCTGTCCAAAGGTGCCCACTGATAATGAAAGGGTTAGCGGAGGATTTTCAATACAAATCTGAATTGAACTGACTTGTAAGTGGCTTTTGCTCCTCCGACGTATGCAACAGTACTACTCCAGGCAGATACTCCGCCGCAAAGACCAGAGGAGGAGGTCGGAGTGGTGGTAGCGGTGGTACTGGTACTGGTCGAGACAGTGCTGGTAGTGGATGTAGTAGTCGTAGGGGTGGTGGATGGAACGCCAACAGATCCACCGCAAGCGCTGACTATTGCGTTGTTAGAACATACACAAGATGACAAAGGATACAACCTACTTGCGCTCCAGTCGCTGTTTGCATTGTTCGCGGGCGTAGCATTGGTCCACCATTTCGCCTGTAAACGCAACGTTGGAGAGAACAGGCTCTGAAGTACTAATAAAGAAGCTTACCACCCAGATATACCTATTCATCAATCACGGGTGTCAGCGACCTGTATGACCGTGTAGATCATTGCACATACCCTCCATATGATACTTGAGAATTTGCAACGTAAGCGGATCCAGGGACATATGCTGCAGCAGTGCAAGCGGGGAAAGTGAAGCCAGTTCCGCCTGCGGCTGTCAAGGCGTTCTTGATGGATAAATCATAGCGACTGTTGGCTAAAAGGAGTCTCAACTCTGTCGTTGTTGTCAGAAGTTGGACAAATGACTTACCATAGGCTTGAGAAGCATCCCATAACATGACTCCTCCAAAAGAGGGGAAACTCTTTCGCATGGTCGTTGCGATACTCTGTAATGTGGCCGCGTCGACGTAACCGGTACCTGCAGCCGTGCTTGAGGCCGGAGCTCCAATATATACTTTGACGTTCGGGTTTGGACTTATAGTTCGCGCCCAGTTATCCCTTTAACCTGATTTCAAGCCAAAATATCACGGAAGTAACGGGTACAGTTAGCATACCAAAGCCCAAAATCCCAGCCCTGTCAATATGTTGAGCTCAATGAAAAGCGAGAAAGAGGGGGGAAATCGCACAGAAGGTGAGGAATATGCCTGCAAACCACAAGGGTTATTATAGAATCTACAGTTACTTAGTATGAGGGGTATGCTGCTCGAGTCCGAGCTTACTGAACTGTTAAGAAAATGAGGAGACACGCGCAAACATTGAGCGAAGAACAAACCGTAAATGGCGTCAAAACTGGCCGTATTGAGAACACCACCCAGGCTCGCATCTGGATAGACACATTGAGGTGCACCCGTAATGTAGTATCTTGGTCGTTGAGCATGTAACCAATCGCATGGAACAGCGGTGCTTACTTCTTGCTAGCTCCGCTAGCTAAAGAGCGAATCGTGTTTATAAACGTCGCGTAGTAGGTGGAGGAACCACCCTCAATGTCAAGATCCACGCTATAATGTATGTCAGCATACGGAAGTCGTGCACATAGTAGATAGTCGTTTTACCCATCCAAGATGGCACTTCCGAACGGCCGCGTGGACGAAGTACCACCCAAAAATATATTCCATATGTTTTGGGCGAATTGCTGCGCCTGGGCATCCGAAGAGAACCCGACTGATCCCGTAGCGCCGCCTAAACTGATTGTCATTATCTTGCCCTTTGATTGACAGTATTGAATGTCATAAGCCAGGGCTGCACAATTGGGAAGACTTGTTCCTGGGAATGTTGTGTTATCCGTTGGGTTGCAGGTCTTGACAAAGTGGTTATAGTCTGATCCAGTGCGAGAGAAAGAAACTTACATTTGCAAGATTTAGAGAAGGCAGTCCACCAGTGCTAAAAAAGCTGGTGACAAATGCCAATGGAAATACATCTATGGCATTATCCTGGAAAGGCTTTCAAAAACGTCCATGGGGGAAAGAGAGACAAGACTGACATTACAGTAGTATGCGAGTGTTTTCTGAAAGTTTGCGGTGTCGCTGCTATGTGTTGCACCATAAGAATTCTGTCCCCAGTAACTGTAACGACGTCAGTGAAATCGATGCGGCATGCCGATCACGTACACAGCAACCTATAGAGATAAGATTAGGGAAGAAAGATATGTGCTCCAAAATAATGTACTGACGTTATCATAACGAGAGTTGTCAAAAGCAAGAACGTCTCGTAGAGCGAAAGTCGCAAGAAGGGTGGCCAAGAAAAGCAACATCCTATTGCTCTATTGAGAGACAATTATTTCAGGGGTTAATATACCCTTCCCTCTCTCAAGAACCTGAAATTCGAACATAAGGTCATGCGCCTTCGTTTTCACTGTCGCCCGAGCCTTGCGTATGTCGAACGGGGATCAAACTGAGATAGGACTTGCCAGGAGACAGATGTCGAATGACCACTGCCGCCATAAGGATAGATGCCCATAATGTCACCAACTTCAACAAGTCTCGCCTCAACTGCCATACATTCGGATTGTGGAAAATATCACGAATGTCACTGGAGTGCGCGTGGTCATCAAAATGCATGGTAAGAACTACTTTATTTGGGAGGTTCAACACAGATATCATGGTTTGACATTACTTACCACGTGTGTCATTGTAAGATAATCACGTCCCACTTTAGTCGTGTTGAAAGCTTCCATGCGCATCAGTTGTGGCATGCTGGGATTGGAAAGGTCTGCATCATTTATTTAGAGTTAAGCTTTTGAACGGTAGGGTCGGAATATCTTCCTTGCAGGTAAAATGATATTATATCGGATGAAGGCACAGCATGGAAGCAAAACCAATGTCCAAATTTGGAGGTCACGTCACATTTCACGTGATCGTGTTTGAGCTAATTTTGACGCGCCAGCTTCCAAGTCGTCGTCGGTATGCGCAACGTCCTGATCATCGACACGGCCGATGGAAAACTTCCTCCGTAATATGAACTTGCGGGGCAAGTCAATAGACACCGATGAATCCATGCGCTTACAGAAACGGCCAACTGCAACCAATAGTCTAGAGAATTTCGGCTCTAGTTTCACCAAACCTAATGCTGGCACGCGACGCGACGGGAAGAAAACGAAGAATACATTCACCAAAACGGAAAACCGTGGAAAGCCGACGTCAACTTGTTCGTTTCAAGAAATTGACGATAGCGATGATGAACTGCTGTTATCCTCACAGCCTTCTACAGCAGCAGTCGTAGACGATGACTTGTGGCGGTCGCCCACAAAGGCACACAAGCAGAAATCACGGGAGAATGTCGCAGAGAAATGTTCCCACCAAGGGTCTGCCAAGCTGCATACATCGGTACTCGTGAAAAATATGAAGTTCAATAAAACCAAGACTACTAGTAAAAATGATCCGGAATCGAATACTCCAGTGCAAGAACAAAGTCGTAGTTTCTCATCGAAGCCTTCGCTGTCACAGAAACCACCAAATAGAGTTGACGTCTCACGCAGCTGCTACTCCACCGCCCGTTCGGTGGGTTTATGCGATGATGACTCCGTTGCATCTGACTCTCCGAGAAGCAAATGTGTTAGTAGTCAATCACCGGTTAAGGAAGCAACCCCTCGACCGAAACCTCGCCCCATGAGCAGGAGGGAACTCGCATTGGAAGAAATCCCGGTCAACAGCCAAGTGAAATCCTTGTCTCAACGTCAAGGGAGGGTCAAGGCCACAGACTGTTCGGACTCCACTATGGGGTCCAGGCGAAAGCCTGTTCCTGATGCGAACCTTACTCGTCGGTCGACCCTTACACCAGTTCATCCCGTAGTCAAAACTGGACTTGTATCCCGAGGGGCCAAAACCAAAGCTGGCCTGGACCATCACATTCCATCCATCAAGAAACCCCAGATTCCTAAACCAACTTTCCTGATACCCGATTCTGAATCTTCATCTGAGGCGTCAAGACCGCGCCGAGGGGCAAAAACCCAAGTTGACCTGGACCACCGCGTTCCATCCGTCAAGAAACCCCGGATTCCTTTCCGGATACCCGATTCTGAATCTTCAACAGAGGCGCCAAGACCACCGCTCACGAAGCCCCAGAAATTTCCGCTTATATCATCATCTGTTCATTCCCAGAAACGGGACGGTGCTTCAGGATGCTCGCCGGCACCCAATTGTAAATCCAAGCAGAAAGGGTCGTCGCCCAAACCCTTCCCACTGTCGCTTTCTGAAGAGCAAAGGAAGAGTTCGTCGGTGACTGATTGCAGGTCTAATCTGAAAAGGCAATCGCCTGTGCCCTTTCCATTGTTGCTTCCTAAAGTCAACAGGAACAACTCGCCAGTGGATGATTGCAGGTCTAATCTGAAAAAGCCGCCCGAGCCTTTTCCATTGTCGCTTCCTAAAGACAACAAGAACAACTCGCCAGTGGATGATTGCAGGCTTAAACAAAGAAGGCCATTGCCCGAGCCTTTGCCATTGTCCCTCTCTAAAGAGAAAAAGAAAACGCCGTCTAATGACATGTCTGATGACGACGGGAATCTCAACTTGGAGAAGCCAAGGCCGAGACCGACAAGGCCCAGATCGGACAAGGGCGTGCGGAAAGCTGTTCGCAATAAACAGGCCTCCAAGAAAGATGGGAAAAAGTCAACATTGCCTGCGCCTCAACCGTTCCCGATGAGCGCGCAGATGCTGAAGGGCACCGAGGTCGATGGTATGCCCTCTCCTTCCGCGCCTAAACATCGGAAGCGAAAAAGCGGTTTTTTGTGCGTCTTGAAATCTGTTTTACGGCCGCATGAATTTGATCCTTGCACAGGGTCGTGGCTTCTTCAGATGAGGGTCCCCGTGATAGCGGCGGCGACTGGGACGAAGACTGTATGTCGTCTTAACCTTTGCCTTTTCATCACGCTTAAATATCGAAACAGTTTCTGTGGCTCTGTCTGTCGATCCCAAATTGCTATGCCCATTCTGTGATGCTTTACTTCCGCAGCCAGTTACGCCCTTTCTCAGGAAGTTGATCAATAATGCGCTGAAGAAATCACGTCATGATCCTCGCCCTGGGAATCCTCTGGGGCGCAAGGCACCATCAGCTATCTTCGTCAATGTATGCCAAAGGCACACATTCGAGAGTGAGGAGCTACCCAAAGCCGAAGCTAATAGCTGGCCAAAGAGCATTGATTGGGAACAGTTGGGTGACCGGATTAGGGCCATGCGAGACGACCTAGAAGACTTGCTCTCGGATCTTAGAGCCGGGACGAGCACTAGCCTTCTCTGGGAAGACGTGAAACGGGATTTGCAAGCAAAAGGCTCACGTGCCGTCGCAAGCGTTCGCGAACAATTCGCAAACTTTGAGAAGGCACAGGCGGGATAGTAAGCATTTTGTCTACGGTAACAATGCAGTAATTGACGTCATGCTAGCTACGGTGAACTTGGATACGCCATTATCCACCAAAGCCTGCTCGACCTCTTTCCTCCAACTTCATGTGATGTGGGCTTCGCGAACCCATTGACACCGGAACAGTTTGTTCAACGTGTCCTTGTCCCCGAAGTAGCCTTGAGATTGATCCAGGAAGATATGGATCTTCGTGGGCCCACGCATATTGCGAAGGCTTTGCAAGTGTTGCGCGATAGTTCGAAATATGGCGTAGCCATGTTCCCAGACGATAGCAATGACAACTCCATGAGTCTTGCAGACCCTGATCAGCTCGGTGTCGCTGATATGATTGTCATGGAAAGAGCAAGAAAGAGGCGCCAAGAACTAGAGGAAGAATACCAGAAAGAGCAGGAAGAGCAAGAGTTTCAGCGCAGTGAAGAGCGAAAGAAGGATAAAGAGCGGGCAAAGAGGGCAAAGAACAAGACAGATGACAAACGTGCAGGGAAAAGGTCGAAACCAACGAAGGAAGAAACGGAATATGAAGCAGAGGAAAAAATCCTCAGGCCATTGCCGCGCCCCTTGCGGAAGAAGCGCTCGGCCAGCCGACTTTCGCAAGCCTCGACACCAGAACAGAGTGGCTACGAAGGATCTGAAGAGTGTTTTTCCACTACCCCACATATGTCTCGAAATTTATTCACGCCTTCCAAGCTCTATGAAAGTTCAGACAACGACTTCCTCATGGAACCAGAGGACGAAATTCTAGTTCCTGATAGTGATGAAGGAAGCGGGGCTTATTTCTTTGCTAGAGGAGGCCTAGAAAGCATACCATCACAAGCAACCATTGCCACCGAGCCAACCTCTGAACATGACGCAAACATGACCTCTTCCTCAGATGGCAGCCCAACAACCCGTAATCGGCGCAAGAAACAACGCGACTGGGAAGATGAAGAGAGCACGCCTAAACCGGCAAAACTCCCCCGCACCGGAGTTCCTGGAATTAAGGAGAACTCACAACCGTTGCTGCTGGCCAGAGGGAGAAGACGACAGCCAAGCGGCACCGAGTGAGTAGCATGGAGATGACCATTCTCGTCTGCCATGCTCCAACTGCATCTTGTACAGGTTTGCCCCTTTGGCCGACGTTGTGAACACCAGCAGTGTAGCTACGGACGATGATGGAATATGGGTCAAGAGCATGATGACTCCGGTTGGTGCTGCGGGCAACACCGTGACGCTCAGAAGACAATGGAGTACGGATTTCGCCTGGCTTTTGAGCGATGGTTCCCAGAAGTGAGCTTAACTTATAATGCTTATAGTACTAGAGATTATACATTATTCCCGCCGTACAGTAATGCAGTACCGCAGTATCGAGACGTTCGTAATAATTACGAAATCATGTGATGAACTGGTAGAAACCAGCACAAGAACATCTCTCTGCTGGAACACCCTGGCTGTTAACATCCTGCACTGAAACTAACCACTTGCGGCCTGCCAGCTAGAAGTTCGGCTTCCAAAGCTTCATAAAATGATAAACCTGGAGCCTAGATTGCAATCTTCACCCAGAGTACCGCTGGAAGTCATTGATCGCATTGTTGAGCTAACACTTGACTCTAATGGGTTTTCTGCAATCGAGGCCTTCTCTCGTGCTTCGTCAACGTTTCGAATAACTGCTTTACGTCGCTATATGCGCCACATTACTCCAAAGAGCAAGCGACATTGGACAAAGTTGTTCAGATTTCTGGAAGCCCTAACGGAGTCTTCTTCTAAACAAAACAACAAGGGTGGTTTTGTCTGGGTCAAGTTCGTATATGCACATTTTTCAGATGCAAGATGTGGATATAATTGCTCCTAGATCGATCTGTGCATCTAGTCGAGATCTCATGTATGCGCCTGGGAAACTGGGGAGCTTTATCCGCTTGCAAACGCTTTCCTTGGACTTCTATCACGAAGGACTCTCGACTCAGAAAACGCGGATATTACAACTGTGCCACAATCTCAGTCCTGCTGCATTTCTTTATTTGACATCGCTCACCGTCACTCACCTCCCTGGGATCGACACCACAACACTTCGCTTGATCGCGAATGCTTTCCCTGAATTGCTCGATCTATATCTGAGCTGTGCCGAACGATTGGAATATTCCTGTTGTTGGTACTGCTATGAAGATAGCCTCGAGGGTACCATCCATTCCCCGATTCCAGGAATGTTTTCGAGTGCGACGTCACTCGCAGTGAGTGTAAAGGCGTAAAATCTCGCATTGCTCTGACGTCCCGCTGCTATACCAAGCAAGCATTTGCCAACGCTTTACAACCACTGACAAAGCTAACTCACCTTTTTCTTGGGATTTTCCTGTCCGACGAAATGCTACCATCTGGCATTACTCGCAGGTGGTGGGAGAAGAGATGCCACCGTGTTTGACGAGGTTCTGCGCAATATGCAAAGAGGAAATGGAGACCACGAAGATGCGAGCGGCAGAGGCTAACCATGTCTTCGCGCAGAGATTCAAGACACTCAAAACTATCGGATGGGTGTCTTTTATTCAATAGAAGTTGGTGAGCGACATCCGACTGAAGATATGGAGGGTCCCAGTAATATCCAAATTGTATAAGGACCGCATGTTCACGCTCTGTAAATGAAACAATTAGATTGGTTGACCACGTATATGACGAAATATTATTACCTAGCAGCTTACGACAATGGGGCCACATCAATTTGATTGCCAAAAAAAGTCGTCGAAAAAGAGGGGCCGCTTTGATACAGCCTGGCCTCCGAAAGGCTTATATACAGTAAAGGACAACCTCTTGCCCACATCATTTTTTGCCCATTTCATTCTGTGTCGTCGTCGTACCATGGCAGCCACACCCAACAGAAAGGCCGAATTCGCCAAATTCTTCGATCTATTTGAACGTCTGACAAACCGCGCTTTGCGCAAGAATCGCGCGCAGGAACAAGTATCATTGGTGGCAGCGGAGGCCAGTAAGCCTTTCGCAGTTCCCGCCGACCTTGCACTGCCTGCGATTCGCAACCTGTCGAGCATCGCATCCGACAATAGGACACGCCAGCAACAGACTGTCCACGGAGATGGACAAAAAAACAACAACGCCAATTCGGTCGTTGAGGAGAGTACGGTGGTAGAGGATAAGAAAGAGGAGACGAACAAATTTCTGGCGGGAAGCTGGTACCCTTTTACATTCAAAATGATGCTGCACAAGCTTTACGAGTTGGAGGAGTGGGCGAGGAAAGTGAAGGAGACTTTAGAAAAATCGCGCGAGGATTACAAGTCTCTGTCGGAAGTAGACTTGGAGAAGAAGAAAGGGAGCAGAGAAGAGTGTCAGCGAGGACGAGCACAGTCCAGACCAAAAGCAGAGGTTATGGGAAGTGATCCAGCGGCCGTGCGGACAGGGTTAGAAGACGCATCCATCAGGAAAGGAACCACAACGTCCAAGTCACCGACAAAGGGCAATAGGAAGTCCCCTGACAAGTATGACAAGAAGGTTATTAAAAAGCGTCACATAGGCAGACCAAGGATCGTCACCGCTGCGCAGGACTGCAGACTTGGAGGTCCACGGGTATATGATTCTTCCGCGGCCGTGATAGAAGTGGAGGATGTATTGTGCCAGGGATATTCGAGTGAGGATTGCAGCATCAAGAGTGGCGTTTTCACTTCCATGGCCGATGGAGACAACGATAGAAATGATTGCAGCAGACTCGGCCACACTAAGCGTTCTGCGTCCGCCTGGGAATCAGACGGAAACACGAGCTGTACTGCGGCGCGTCGCAAAAGGGCTCTCAGCGAAGCAGATAGCACGTATCCACACATTTCGCCCCGCAAACGGCCGTATCTAAGTTAATTTCAACTTTTGATTTCATTCCTACGG
This sequence comes from Amanita muscaria Koide BX008, assembly GCA_000827485.1. Lineage (NCBI taxonomy): Eukaryota > Fungi > Basidiomycota > Agaricomycetes > Agaricales > Amanitaceae > Amanita > Amanita muscaria. The sequence continues at coordinate 172,742 of KN818241.1, read as the reverse complement.
GCTCATTTGAATTCAATAACTTTGATGGTTGTACGCACATGTATACATTTCGTCTGTCAGCTGCAGTTTGGCAGCCGTCAGCACTCAGCGCTTGAAAATCCGATGGCATCGTTTGGAGGTGCATTTATGTTTGCACCTGTGTGTGATATGAACCTGAGTCCATGCTGTCGATGCTGATGAAGATCAGTATCATACGGCGCTTCTGTGATGGCTTGTGCCCAGGCTTTTCTCGTCCGTCACTCCCACGGAAGTAGAGAAAGCATGCAGGTGATGACTTCTGATGATAAGAAGCATCTGACCACATTGGCACTTGGTCCTATCACCGAGCACACACATGGTAAGTAGTTGGTGAACTTAGTGAGTTCTATCCCATGACAAGTTCATGCTTCTCTGATTAACTGTCTATCAGAAACGTCGTTCATCAACAGTTATTTGCAGCGCGGGTGCAGACGTTGCACGCGTGCATGAGGGCAATGACTTTTTGAAGCGGGCACATTGACAGCTATAAAAAATGGCTCAAGTCCTCAGGGACGCCGATCTTGCACCTCGACATGGTAAGGCTGTGGCGCTCGGCTCTCGTTCTTGGACTGGCCTATGTCTCGTTGGCCAGCCCTCTCCAGAAACGCTGGGACGACTTAGTAGAGAAGCATTCTTGGACAGAGATTCCCAAAGGCTGGACTTTTGACTCCGCGGCACCTGCAGAACACAAGCTCGATTTAAGAATCGGCCTCAAGCAAGAGAAGTTTGATGAGCTCATTGCGAACCTGATGCAAGTCAGTGACCCTTTCCACGAGAGGCAAGTTGGACCCACTATATCGTCGACTTTAGCTGACAATTATTTATAGATATGGTCAACATCTCTCTCAGGAGGAGGTCGACGCATTGATTGCTCCTCATCCTGATTCCGTTCGAACCGTTGGGGAGTGGTTGAGCTTCCATGATGTCAACCATTCCGACATCACACGACCAACTGGAGCTGGTGACTGGATAACTGTGCGTGTCTCTGTCGCCCAAGCAGAGCGCATGCTGGGAGCCAAGTACAACGTGTATTATCATCCAGCATCTTCCGAGCGGGTTGTCAGAACAATCGGTTATTCTCTTCCCCGAGAACTTCATTCGCATATCGATGTCGTCGCACCTACAACCTATTTTGGTACCATGCGTACCATGCGGGCAACTAGTTTCTTACAGCCCGAAATTCAACCTATATCTGATGCCACTCCGCCTTCGACATGTAGGACTACCATCACACCTTCCTGCTTGAGAACTCTGTACAACACCATCAACTACGTGCCCACATCCACCAGTACTAACAAGTTGGGTGTCGCCGGATATTTGGACGAATATGCTAACCGCGTTGACCTCCAAGTATGGAATCACCCATTTCACATCACTTCTCATTACCATTTGCCAACAGACATTCTTCAGCCGATTCAGAACTGATGCACAGGGCTCCAGCTACACGACTGTCCTTGTAAATGGTGGCTTGGACGATCAAACCAATCCCGGTACAGAGGTGAATCTCACTCGCTTGCGGTATATCACATAGCTAATCAATTGTTCAGGCGAACTTGGATATCCAGTATACCACTGGCATCTCCTACCCAACTCCGAATACCTATTACAGGTGTGTGTTCCCTAACAAATATTAGTGCCAATGAAATATATGATGTTCTTTAGTACTGGTGGCTCTCCGCCTTTCATACCGGACAGTAATACCCCTACGGACACCAACGAACCATATCTAGACTGGTTGAACTTCATCCTGAGCCAGTCAACTATACCTCAAGTTATCACTACATCCTACGGGGATGACGAGCAGACGGTATGGCCAGAGTATCTGTGTTTCCATGGAGCACTGATCGTCATGCACAGGTACCTTATGACTACGCAGTCTCAGTGTGCAATCTATTCGCACAACTTGGAGCGCGTGGAACAACAGCCTTCTTCTCCAGTGGCGACGCAGGGTGCGACAGTTTTTTTTTTCATTAACGCTTCTGCGTACTTACCCTAATTGGTAGAGTCGGCGGCGGCAGTTGCACGACCAACGATGGCACGAATAGAGTGATCTTCCAACCTAATTTCCCCGCCTCGTATGTGTCGGTCATCGTCTTTTCTCCTAACTCACAACTTTCCAGGTGTCCCTATGTCACCACTGTAGGTGGAACTCATGGAATAAGCCCCGAGACTGCGATCAGCTTCTCTGGCGGAGGTTTCTCTAACTATTTCGCGCGGCCATCGTACCAGCAAACAGCAGTTTCCCAATATGTGGCTGGTCTGGGAACCACCTATTCTGGCCTCTACAAGTAAGGCGTCTGCCTCTTATACTTCGACAATAGCTGAGATCGCGAAATTAGCGCCAGCAGCAGAGCATACCCAGATCTTGCTGCTCAGTCTAATGGCTTCCAGGTAGTGATCGGTGGCTCTGTTTATAGCGTTGGAGGCACCAGTGCCAGCTCTCCCGTACGTCCATCTTTCTACTTGAGCATTGCAACCGTTCCCATATCCGACATAAACAGACCGTCGCCGCTATATTTTCTTTGCTCACCGATTATCGACTAGCTAATGGCAAAGCGTCCTTTGGATTCCTCAATCCTCTGCTCTATTCCGGCCTTACCACTGGTTTCAATGATATCACATCTGGTAACAATCCAGGTTGCGGCACAAACGGTATGTTTCAGTCACGGTCGTTTCAGTCTTCTTCACGGACTTGACAGGTTTCACCGCGAAGACTGGATGGGACCCTGTAAGTTTGTTCTTGTATGAAACGAAGCATCTTCTTACGGCTATTTTAAGGTCACTGGATGGGGAACTCCGGACTTCTTGAAGCTGCAGGCACTAGTTTGAACATGTCAAGATCAATGTATTATTATATAGTCAATTCTCATCAGAATTTGTCTCAACTTGCGCTCACTTTGAGAGCAAACGATACAGTTACTGCGGTAGTGTCGATTATGCTGCATTGAGCGCTGCACTGGTAAGCATGTATTCATTGTAACTGCATCAGACCATCCAAAGGTTCCCGTGTTCCCGCGTCATTGCGGTGACATTTGTCAATACTCAACGTACAGTACTCAATCAACCGCGCCGCTTAGATCTCCGCTACTGACTACCATCACGAAGTTCACTCGCGGACGAAAAGGCCGCAACTTCAACGCCACCACATGGCGATCAGAACGCACTTCAAGAAACAAAACACGCTTGGATTAGCAAGTTAGTGGTTGGGCTCAGAACTTGATGCTTCATAACAGCTGTGGAGCATTACGTTAGAGTATGCATTCTTTCGTGTCCGTTTCCCATGAGTGATCGAAGTAATTTAAGTATGAGATTGTTACCCAAAACCCTCAGTACCGTCTTCTTTGTCGAGAGAGTAACGTAACTGTCCAAATCCCTATCACGGCGCTGACTCGGTTTGTACCTCGCTAATATTTGCACCAGGCTCAATTCGCGACTGCTTTGTGTTTTTCTACTTACGCAACTTTGAACTCGTGTTCTCTGGATCCAAAATAAAGGGTACAGGATACTTATCGCAGGGGAAACTGATAGTGTTCTGATTTCAGTCAACTGTGGAATCCTTACGTGAGCGCGGAAATCAGGATTGCCTCGTGGATCACTGTCACTTATCTTTGTTTCGCCAAGCGAGAGATTCCATTTCAGCCTGGTACCTGACAAGTACCCGTTTCTCTAAGCGTCCATCTCTATGATAACCCGGATGTGCACACGGTGACCGAGAATTTTTTGCTTTGTCCTCGTCCAACATTATGCCAAAATGAGAAACACTGTGAGAGCCGCATGTCCTCGGAGGCGAACCTCATGGAGTGCACATGTCAGATGGCCCATCTGATAAATTCCATCTATAGCACAAAAGAACGAAGGGAACGAGGAATATCAGTGGAATATCGATGATATCGGGGGCTTTTTACCAGACATTACGAGGACGCTGATTGCGCATGGATCCGTTTGACACGGCACGATGCAAGAAGATAGTCATGGACGTGACAAACGTCATACATTTATTAGGATTTTCATGGGGACTTGTCCCCGGAGTTTTACCCTGACATTCACACTGCCGAAACATACGAGTAGTCTTAGTTACTACACCCTTTTGCACGTACCATGTAGCCCCTTTCACTTCGTATACCTCAGAGTTCGCGAAATAAAACAATGCCACCTCCGCCCAAAAAAAAAGTGACAAACGTCACGCTTCTCCTGGACCCAAAATGACGGTTAGTTCTATCCAGAATACCAGTTTTCAGCTTCTCTTTACGCGTTGCCCGACAGGATCTAACATTCTGCTATATCCATATGACTAGGCATGAGTTGCAGGCAATCGATACGATTGAAACTCCGGAATACATGAAAGGCGAGCTCTCCGACGACGGTTCGTGTCTATAGATAGGCGGTCCCTGAGCCTTTATCCCAACTGGCAATACTAGACATGGATATACCAGCACATATGATTCCTCCTAATCCCGATGACTCTGATGGTGGGTCTACCATCGTTCGAAAAGTAGGGTCTAGTTATATGACCAATTCTAGTTCTACCATCACAGGTTCACCCGTCATATCCATACGGCAATCCCACAAATGTCAAGCACCCCGCTGCAAAGCCAAGGCCACCCTATGACCCATATTCTCGTGCACTCTTCGAGGACATGGGTTATGCAGGTGGTGCGGTAAATGGAGCACTGCGATGGAGGGACCTTGCCCTGGATGAACTGATGCCCATTGATGAGGAGAAAGAAGAAGCTAAGAGAGCAATGCAGGCACGAAAAATAGCCAGCGGGACTACAAATGCAGCACCCCAACAATCACAGCAGCAGCAGCAACAACCACCGTTACCGCAAGAGCCACCCTCGGAAGCTACAATTGACGAGGAAGATATCGATGAGAATGACCTGGATGAAGACATTGACGATGAAGGTATAAGTGAAGGTGAAGAGGAGGAGCCGTAGTAAGACGACTTACCTATCCTCGACCTTGGATAGCAGCCACCAGAGCAGAGCTAACATCATCTTGGAGTAAATCATTGACGCCACCATCTTGTTCCATTGTCCAATCATATGCCTCTAAAAGAATGATGTCTGTAAGAGGTACGCAACGTGAGGCAAGAACACGGATGATGTTCGAGACCCTTCCGATAGCGTTTCGTGTCGATGCGTCTATTTCCTGTTTACGGATCTTCTAATAAGATTTCAACATCTCGTACGGAGACTTACATCATTCTGATTTGAATATACCGCTGCAGCGTCGAAGCCTTCCTCCCCTTCTTGTTCGTTCTGTTTCACGTGTTTGCTCACCCAGATGTAGCCGTTAAGACCCAAGATGAGGTCTACCCCGCATGGAAGAGAAACAAAGTGCGATTTCAAACGTCGGACCAAAATCGGGGGTATTGATACGAGTTGACCGTTTCGTAGCTGTAATGGAGAGATCCGACTCACGTCACGGTCATGGGAGAAAGTTTGCACGAACCTTTCCGTATCGCAAGGACCTTGTATGCAATGACATCGCTCCATCAGAGAAAAAAGCTTGCACCTCGGCAACTAACAGATCGCCTTCTTCAAAAAAATTTCGCATCTGAAGCTCATCACTTTCTAATTTCCGTCTCTATAGGAGGACATCAATCTCCGGACAGCCAAACTGCTTTTAGTAATGACGCACTTGAACACCGCCAGGCAAATTAACAGAGGACAGCATGAGAACGGCGTCTTGGCGGCCATTGGCATCTACTTTCCATCTTCGAGGTTGAACCTGTAAAATGCGTTCATAGGGACTATTTTTGGCAAATTCAAATAAGAGTTTACCTCTGTTATGCGACCGACGACAAGATCTCCAATCTCGGGATTATACCTGACGAAAAGTCTAGCGATTTCGGGGTGTCTGTCAGCTATGCGGGTACCTAGTGCGGAGTGGTCGTACGGTCACAAGCTTGTTCACGCGCTCAACAATGCCCGCGACAGATGCTATGACTTCTTCATTCTCAATGTATGTCCCATGACCGCTATCGACGTATCAGAACTTTGTTCGCGTCCGAAAAGAAAAAAAACAGTTACCGCATGAAGGCATGAGATGATGTCAAGGTTTCTCCCGGATAAGTTAGTCTCTTGTCTGACAAATCGTTCCCTGCGTCGTCAACGTCCATGTCATCAAGGACAGAGGGGTGATGTCGCGTAGTTTCATGGATTTGAACGAGCCCAGGTTCGGAAGGAAAGGATGTGAAAGAAATCATGATGGAATACAAAACCCCTTCATCGAGGCAGAAGGGTGGATTACATAATCAAGGATAAAGCCGTTCAGGGCCGACGCATTTCGACCCTCGAATCTCTAAACGCTACTGCTCGAAACCCACGCACACGCGATGGTCGGCGCTGAAGAATCCGAAGTTCAGAAGAAACGAAGCTTTGAGGTTCCATAGATACTATCTATACAAGAGTCACACGAACTTGGTCTAATTGCATTATCATGTAACTTTCCAGAAGAAAGGCGTTTTTGGTGTTCGAAAATCTCAAGATTGCAGATGATGCTATGATGCTAATCCTGTAGCTGGGTATAGTAAATCTTGTACATACTCTAGCCCGTGTGATCGGGGGTAATAACTTGCTCTCGTTCCCGTCGATTCTATCATTTGTAAGCGAGAAAATATGCCGAAAGTGCAGGTAGATCGTTTGAGCCGGCGTCTGCATAGCCCTGGCGTCTGGAGCCATTGAATTTGAGGACGATCACAGCTCCGCACCATTGCTTAGGGGCGGCCCCTGATGTGATATGAAGAATAGCTCGATTGACGGGTTGACTTTTTTGCAATGCTGTCGGGGAGAACCACAAGTGTAGAGGGAAGCGCAGTGGTTCGCTGTTAAGTCCTTGGGTCAAAACGATGTTTTCGGGGTGGCCATCAGGAAAATGTGATTGTACTAGTGGCACGGGACACATGCCCTGCGACGGTTTATGGGTTGGACGGCAATTGATAGATATAATCCTTGGCCGCTCTTAAGCGAAAACGTAAGTATAGTGTGATTTTTACACGAATTTGTCTCGCCATACCCTCTTCTGGTGCAAAAAAGATTGCCGAAACTGTTACAAATTGAGGCTCGGCTGGTGGCGGAGTCGCGATCATGTTGACATTGTGATAGGAACTGCTCTGTGAGCCTTGAACGGGGATGCAATCTCTCTTATGCATAGCCCAGTCCTGCGCATCGTCATCAGCCTTGGCATTCTAGGCTGACAATGATTATACGTACGTTATGTAGATGTTCGGGCGAACAATACCAGGAATCCTGGCAACGGCTGCACCACATATTTGTTGGGCGGCCACAGACTGCACATGGTTTCATGGACTGCATCTAGTGAATCTGCGGAGAGAGGAAGAGAAGGAAGTGTCGACAGTTGGGGCGTAACTGCTGAAAACAGGTCTCCTTTTAATCGCTTCGGCGACCTGTGAAATAAGGGGCGACAGATGCTCGGTCCGTTATGCGAAAGATGTTGTAGCGATCCAAAGAAAACATTACAGGAAAATTATTTATTGTGTGGTGACAGAACTTAAGGATCATTGTCAGGAGTCGTTTCCCGGACAAACCAGGCACAGTTGACGGCACATCGAATTGGGCGATCGCGATTAAGGCAAACCAGTTCTTGTTTCATTGGAAACGAACCGGTGCCCATGGGTGGGAAGTCATTCCTGGGCGCTCACACGTACCGTGTCAAGTTTCCAACGCTAAGTTACATTAATGAATTAATGCGTCAAGCAATGACCCATGCGGTACAGTGTTGATCACTCCTACAAGGGTTGCATGCAATCCGGGACAAAGAAAAAGCAAAGGAACACGGCTGCTGAGATCTTGTACTCGAGCTGCAGCGCAACTTGGGCGGCTATAACTTCAAGTTTGAAAGCAAGCACCGTGGCAATCTTTTTTGGACCAAAACTGTATTAGCCATGAGGAGTACTCTACGGTGTATTGTCGGATTCGCTTAATGAGCAGACGGAACTCCGATGAGACACTTGTTCGGTTAGGAAAGCGATGCGGTCGTGATTGAAAGAAACGGTTTGTTTCAGAAAGTAGTGTGAAGGATCTATAATTTCTTATTTTTGAATGAGCAAATGTCATGTTCCCTAACGCGCCATTACGTTTGCATAATCCTGGTAGCCATCTTCTGTGTTGTGGATGTATGACTAGTAAGGTTGGCAGCGTCGCTAGGACGTGTCGCCGTTCTGTGACAGTCCGTCACGTTCATTGTTTCCGCAAACATGTCTGACGAGGAAATGAATATCGATGAAGGCGAGCCCCGTGAACAATTGCTTCTCTAACATGTCTAAAGTGTCATTTAGTTGCGGCCGGGGGTGCCGTTAGACGAAGGGGA